>BMAV01004412.1:51281-73104 GCA_019973955.1 Trichonephila inaurata madagascariensis | reverse complement strand
GAGCTCTCCGCAGATTTAATGTGCATCGCTCCCCTACACGGCGGGTCATTAGTGATACTGGGCTCGAACTTATGACATGCCAGCCACTATCCGATACCTTGGCCCCACTAGGCTAACACGGCCACCTATTGACGAGGATGAAGCCCGAGATGGCAATGGGAGGGAAATATCAATCCGAAAAATACGCATCTTTCACAAGAAATTGTAACCATATACAATGTATTCTACAGATAATTTTTGTTGTGCATTTAATAATTCAGTAAAATTGGGGAGGGTGGGGAGTAAATTTCGCAATCTCCTCACGACGAAATTGCTTTGTTTAACCTTTTCTCTCCAGATTCTCTCCATCTCTATAAAGAAACTTTAAACACAAGTGATCAGTTAACGTTAAAATGGACTTAAAAGGAAAGTTCGAAGTAATCAATTGTAAAAAAAAGCTCTTCTCGTAAGGCTACTAACATTCCAAACAAAAGGGGAAAAAAACGCTAAAACAAAACGAGGATTTCTATTACACATCAGTCACGTAACGAATCGAAATCCTAACTCGATAAATGAACCAAAACAATATATTAAAAAAAAAAAGGTTACTTTCCAATACATTATTTAAAGAAAAAAAAAGTCAAGACAAAAGCTACAAAAATAGAATTTAACCGATTTCAATAAGCATATCCTTCATTTTCATTCAGCCAAACCTCCAACTGACACAAAACCCTGACAGAGAAGCAAGCGAAGCGTGAAACTGACCACGAATAGCCGAGGGAGGGAAACGTCCCGTCAATGGGCCAAAGGATCACTCACCGCTATTCACGATAGAAATAGCTGTTCAATAATCCGATAACAAGCGTCATCTCATAGCTGCTTCCTACTGCTGTTGGACAGTTAAAAACAAAAGGACGAAATTCGGTAGTTGTATGTGCATACAAATGTGAACCGCCGTTAGCCGGGATGGTAGGGCAATTGTTCGTTAAAAAAAAACTGTTTCGGTCAGTTTAAATTGGTAGTATAGTTACGATTATGTAAGTCGTTCGAATCTTATCTCAATACTATTACCGATTATCAATGAATCATACCAATAGGAATTCGGACGCAGAAAAGATTTTGAAAGCATACAAAAAAAAAAAGATGAACTATGAAATTAGGTTAGAAACAGGTAAATTCATAATAGTATTTAACCTTTGATTTCACAGTTGATTCACTGCAACAGACAAACAAATTTAAAAAATGAATACTCGATCAACGATTTGTGTCTTAAAATCAGAAATGTTGTTTTAACTTTCTAGAATTTTAAAAGATATTAAGGTATCCGACTACGTTCGGAACCGTGATTTTAAAAAGGTGCATAAATGGATAATTTTCATGATGTTTAGTGTCACTTAGACTAGAAAACATGTATAAAATTGTTTTAAGGACATTGACAAAAAAAAATTATTTAAATACAATATTTCGGCAAAAAATTAACTTAGAATAACCTTTTTTTTCAAAATGTTCTCCTTGTGAAAAATGCTTCTATTATAATAATATTTTGCCTGTATATAGCTCAAACCTCTGTACAGAGGCTCGACTATGATTTTCGAAAAATTCACATTTTCAGAGTTACAGCCATTTGAAAAAATTATTGGCGTTTTTTTCTTAAAATTTCTCCCCTCTGTTGTCGTAAAACATGGATAAACCCACTTCTAAGCTATATATTTCAAAAATTCTAGTTGAGCCTCTGTAGGGAGGTCTGAGCTATATACAGGCAAAAAATTATTAGAATAGAAGCATTTTTCACAAAAGTAGAATATTTTGAAAATGGGTTATTCTATGTTCATTTTTTGTCAGAATCTTGTACTTTTTTTTATTGTAATACTATTCTTAAAACAATTTTATATACACAATTCCTAATCTAAGTGACACTAAATACCATAAATATTATCCATTTATACGCTTTTGCAAAATCACGGTTCCGAACGTAGTCGGATACCTTAATTGTCGCAGTTTTCCCGCTTTAAATTCCAGACAGAAACGCTACCATTATCTTACACACAACTGCATAACTCAGCACGAGTCCTATTCATTAATTCTTTATTACAGTCGCACTCTCAAGCAACACGACGGGGGGGGGGGGTATTAGCGGCGGACCTCGTAATTCTGAATCTCGGTCAAGTAACGAGGACGACACCCGAGTTGCTCCACCCCTCTTCAAGCTTCCCAACCACCCCAACGGTAGGACTGAGTGGCCCGACAGATTTAACGTGCATCAGTCCCTCTACACGCCAGGTTTTCAGTGAAACAAGGCTCGAACTCATGACACACCGGTTACAAGTCCGTGACTATGACCAATAGGCTACTGCGGCCACCTGATTGATACCGAATCCATGTGTGTTTGTGTGTGTTTCAGGTTTCTAACCATATTACATAAACTCATCAATTTGGTTTGATCAAAAGTAATAAGAATTTTTGACAGTCCGGTGAAACATTTAATTCTCAAGAAAATGTTCAACAAACATAACGCAGACATGGAATTAAAAATATTGCGAGTTCTTCAGATTGATGTTACGCTGCTTTTAGAGAAACAAATGACAACCTTAACGGTTATATGAACCTACTACAAAAGTTTCTAAAATGGAAGAAAAAAGAAATCAATTGATAGCTAAAAAAATAATCTAATTTTTAAACTTTAAAAAAAAATCTTGGGATACGAGTTTATTAGACGTTTGGTTTCTAAACTAGAAGGCCTTTCAATTAAAAAAAATAATACATGCTCCTAATTCAATATCTTCTAAACAGAAGGCAATCAAAAACAAAAGTTAAGAGTTTACACATAACTCAGATATAATTCAGAATTAATCTCGGAATTTAAAAAAAAACCCTTATATTATCAATAGCATCAGATCAGAGCGATGCATAATACTTATACATGTCTTAAAATCGCATTTGGGTGAAATAGAACACATCGTCTTGAAACCATAAAAATTATATAAATCTCAATATTTACATAACTTCAAAAAGTACTAAAAATAAATGATTTGATCTCAACTCGCGCGCGCGCGCGATATATCTAGTTTCTCAGACATTAAATATGAAAAAAAATAGGTCTATTTTATGGATTATTTTATTCATTAAACGTTGTTAATGTTGTAAAATTGTCATCTATCAACAGTTTACACAAAAATAATATGCAAATAAATAAGTAATATAAAAAAAATAGTTTTTTAAGTCAATTCCTACTTAGATCAACAACGAAAAATTTTATTTTATAGCTACCTTTTATTAAATAGTTACAATTAATATAAATATGTATATACATAGGACAGAATCACAACATTAAGTGGTAATCAGTTTTTTTAATTATCATTAAAGTATATTGACCTTTTAATTTCAGTCCAACTGAATAAGTGAACACGTGAGAAAAACCTTTTCAAGTTTTGACTCAAGTCGCCAAAAGGGTCGCTAAGTCGCCAACGTGGCTGTATTTGTAATTCTTTAAATAATTAGTTTTAATCAATTAATTTTTATTAATTATAATTACATTATTGTATTGTCAAACAAAATGATCCTGTATATAAAATTTCAGTTCAATTCAGCGCTTTAAAATGTATTTTATTAACGATTGAAAAAATTCCACCAAGATAAATATAAATATACAAATATATAAATAAATAAATATATAGACAGTGCAAGCTAATAGTAGAATTGAATGAAAAAGAGTCCGTTAAAGTACATAAAAGTTTTTAAAATATAATTTTTATAGTGACTTCTAAAACACTTCCGGAAAATATTACTCAGATTAGTTTCAAAAACCAAAAAGGAGTATAAAAAAAAAGTCTCGCATATTCTGGGGGTATTGGTTTAGTCCACTGTATAAAGGCCTTGACTGAGTTACTTTCAAAATTTTATCGTAATTACATGTTTAAAAAATATCCATTTCAATAACTGCATATTTTATAACATTTCAAAGAAGCTTTCTCTCCTTTTTTTTGAAATATAATTTACCACATAAGGGAACCACATTTTCTATAACACAAAAATAGGAGACGGGTATCTTTCAGTTTACTGATATGAATTTAAAAGAAACTTTACGAATATCGCTAAATAACTATCGCTTTTATGTGATGTCGCTAATCAATTATCACTTGGTAAACTAAATTGCACGAGTCATTTCTTTAATAACGCAATTGAACTTCATATAAATTTCTCGATTCACTAAAAGCAAACGATTTCGAGCACTGCAAAAATGAAAAAAAAAAGATTTAAATTATACATCAGCTTTTTAAAAGATAATATAAAAGAATTAAGATAACTATTGTGCTTTAAAGATCTAGACTTAAAATGTGTGATAAATTTTTAAAAGAATATAGCATATTCTAACTTCTGTTTTTGTTACTTAATGCCATCTGATCGACAGTAACATCAAATAAAGGTCCACGAAACTCATCACGGCGAAGGGCTGGATTTTTACGCTTGTCGTTGGCCTTGAGCACCATGCACGTGACAGAACGATTCTGTTCGATTCCACCCCAATTTTGAGGGAGAATACCCTGGGGGTGGTCAGGGGCCTCCCACCTCTCTTCCACTTCCAACTTCACGAGAGGACTTGCGGCTCGATGGCTATTTAGAGGCCATCTATGGCCTTTTATGCCCATCTATCTACTATGCCCCCCCCCCTGCCGCGAAGGCACTATACATTTACAAACATCCATGCCTTCTCCGGCATTTGAACCCAGGCCCTATGGCACTGTAGTCAGCTTCACTAACCACTATACCGGATGGGCGGCATTAAAATTTTTAAATAAGAGATGTTTACTTAAATTGATCACTCTGAAGCATGCATCGTTTTTTTTTTTTCGTTTCGGACCTATTCGCCCAAGAGGACAATAGCCACGAATCCATTTCTGTATAATGCTGAGTATTATCCTTTAAAAAGTTTACAAAATGATAATTGGTTAATCACACTGAAAACAATTTTAAAAGTCGCCCAACCGGTATAGTGGTTAGCAACGCTGACTGCGGTGCCGTAGGGACTGGGCTCAAATCTCGGAGAAGACAGATGTTTGTAAATGTATAGTGCTGAAGGAGGGAAGGTTCGTTCTGGGTACCTTCCGTTCCGAACGCAAGTACGTAACCAATCACGCCAAAACGATCGTCAACGCGTGATGTTGGTACTAGTTCATATAGATATCCACCGCCACAGTGCCTTTGCGGCATGGGGGTACTCTAAATAGCCGTCGAGCCGTAAGTCCTCTCGTGAGGTTGGTGGAAGGGGAAGAGAGGTGGGAGGCCCCTGGCCACCCACAGGGTTTTCTCTCTAAATTGGGGTGAAACCGAGCAAAATCGTACTGTCACCTGTATGGTGCTCAAAGCTAAGGCTAACGACAGGTGTAAAAATTCTAGCCCTTAGCCGCGATGAATTTCGCGGGCCTCGATCTAACTTCTTCAGGCAGGTGGCATTAGTCACAACACAACAACAGCAACAATTTTAAAAAAAATACCACAGTAACAACATATGTACATCAAGAACATGCAGACAGTTAATATCAATAACACTGACGAGTAAATATTTGTATTCAACTAAATGTTTGCAAACATTCATTCAGCATAGTAAGATTATTGACATAGATGTCTTCAGTTTTTATATCCCGTAACTTCCACACAACCTTCACGCAAAGTAGTCCTAGCAGTAATATATCAACAGCTGGAAATCACAGTTCTGCAGACCAAAATCGTAAATTCGATCAAAAAGAAAATTTAAGAACGGGAAATGAAAACTTAGCCGCCAATTTCATGCACATATCACTTTTGACAATAAAACACCAAAGGCTGGAAAATTACCGAGCGTAACTAAAGGGGACAGACAAGAAAAGAGGAAGAAAAAACGAAGATTAACCAGACTATAACGAGACAGCCCGACCGCTAACCACCGGGACTTTTGCAAGAAAAATCAGTCTGGAGCATCCCTAAGTTCAATCAGTATAAAAGGAAAGTATTAAAAACAAAGTGGAAAGATTCAGGGCATAGTGGTTCGCCCACACACAGAGAAAAGACAGGTCAGTGTCCTAATCGAAGTGGCCAGCCGTGAGTATTGGAAACAAAGTAGTGGACAGACGAGTTTGTTTAGACAAACGAAACTGAATAAATATGTTTGATGCTTCTAAAGATCACCTGTTATGCTCAGGAAAATATTTCACAAAAGTTGAAAATTTTGGCAGATGAAAATGATTTCCCATTATGATTTTCTATTGCACTAAGTTTTTGAAACTAAAAATCAACTGAGCAAAATTAACTTCTTTAAATATGCGCAAGTCTAACATTCATGAAAAATATTTAGAAATGAAATAATGCAATGCAAATTTCTGAAGAAGTTTTATTTTCAACTTTGTTTATATAGTTAACTACAACTTTTACTCGGTGCTTGAAAAAGGTACGATTCCTGTTCATCCCTTTTGAATATCCAATTATATTTGGTTTCAATAATTACATAGTCACACAATGATTAGTTTAAATAGCTTTGATCTGCCAAACAACAAGAATGACATTCAAGTAGATACATTTCCAAACTTGAATATACCACTAAATACCTTACAAAACCCATTTTAAAAAAAAATGTACAATTCTACCAGGGGTGTAACGGAGAATATTAGGGCCCCCTGCAAAGTCAAGTTTTGGGCGCCCAAGAATCCTGCATCCCCGTGATACTGGGGTGTACGTTACGCCACTGAATTCTATCTTTTCTATTATCCCATATGACGATTTTGAATTGATCCTACATTAACGTAGCGCATGCTACACACGCCAATTTAAGAAATGACTAGCTTGATTCAATGTGGATTGCCCCCCCCCCCTTACCCCGCCTTATACAACAGGTTTTCAGTAGCATCAGGATTCGAATAAATAATTTTACAGAAACACCGTCAATGAATTTGTTATGATCCGTGCTGTGGTCGCCCGAAGATTTTGAAAGATCTTAACCCAACGACACATTACTTAATTCGCGCGAACCTTCAACGTAGACCGCAATTTCATATTTATTTAATATTTTGAATTGTTGATAGTTAACGACGATCCTAGGTCATAAGCTTTATCGGTAATTGACCTCAAAAATATAAACCACGTTAACATGACGAGGACGACATCTTAAAGGGTATCTCATTTTCTTAGCGCGTCCATAGATATATATATCTCTCTCACTCCGAGAAATATGCTACTCAACTGAATTTTAACTAAGAGGCCAGCAATATTCCACACGATGTTTTAGATATCGTTTGGATTCAAAAGTCAATATGTTGACAATCTTAAATCTTAACCTTTGAGCTATCACAGCCTTATAAAAATCAGATAGGCTCAATTAATCAACACAGATTATAAGAAACAGTTGATACGGAGAACGAGAAACTCTAAAACAATTAAATTTTAAAAAACTACACAAACTATAATGTAACTATGCTGATAAAAAAAAATTTATATAATTACTCCGTCCGGTTCTTAATTTATAGGCAATTGTATACAACTATTCAATTGTTTTCTGCATTTCTAAAATAACAAATTCATTACTTGGATAATCTGTGGGCAATGTCAAACAATGCCAGTGAAGTTCATCAACTAGGTTATACACAATACATTGGATAATGAAAAGAATATAGAACAAGAAATTATCTACGTGAATTCTTATTTAATAAAAAGACAATGGTATACTTTGAAGAAAAATTGCAAGAATTTCCCACTTGCAAAAAAATTTTTTTTGCAAATTCCAATTTTTAATAAAATGGTTAAATGATTATCAGCTATTTGAATGTAGTTAACAGTGTTTGAAATAATATAACTAAATAAACATTAATAATTACAAGTAAAATAATATTAATAAATATTTTTTTAAAAATGAGGGTCATTTGACCCGCTTGATAAACTTTGTGTGAAACATAAGATGGGCATATATCACATACAGTTCAAACTCCAGATTAATAAATCGCGACCGGAATAACTGGAAGGGGATATTAATTTATTCCGAAAGTTAAAAAGAAACGTTAATCATATTTCGAAGTAATGACGGAAAATCAGCACTTCAGACTGTAATTTATGAAAGGATGGCGAAATTGGGATAGGGTGTAGTCAAAGTTGAGAAGTGGATCAGGTCTCTTTATACATCTTGTTGAAAATATAACGGAATACTTTAAATGTGTTTTTATTGTTTTCAATTATCTTCTTAAAGCGGTAATTAATATTCTTGGTCTGAACTGCGACTTCAGAACAGCAAAACTACATTTTTCAGCACGGAAGAGAAGTCGGTTACAATAGCTCTTCACGGCCTCATTCTAATATTTTTGAAGGAAAAAAAATTGGTATGAATAATTTATCAGTTAACCAATAATAACAATTGCTTAATTTTAACTATCTGCATCAAGTGCTTTTAAATGAAAATAAAATTCGCAGGCATGCATTAACAAAGACCGATATCTTCAAGCAAAAAAGGGTCGAATACAGTAATATTTCAAACTTAAACAAAACTTTAAAATTAAAAATGTTTTAAATATGAAAACATAAGATCGTAATACGGAATCATTTCACATAGAAATTCAACTGAAATTTTTGAAGTATACAAAGTTCCGTTCAGAAAAAATAGACTACCAAAATTTGATAACAAAATGCACTCTGAAAATTATTGCATATATAAAAATTAATATTGAATTTTGCTTTTGGTTCCAATACAACCATATGGTGCAATACAACCCCATAAAAATTTTTTGAATCAATAAAACACATTTACAAATACGAATGTTAAATGAAGTTTAAGGTAATTTTTCGTTGGATACCTTTTTGTCTCGACTTCATCAAGAAGGCTTTGTTTTAAGTTGCGATTGGCGAAAAAGGCAAGATAATTGAGAGAAAGCATTTTGACGTACTTTCGAATTTTATTTAGAAAGTCGATTTAATAACATGAAATACAGAGGTTTGAAAATATTTTCCAACAAATGTAATTTTACAAAATTTGATTAATAGTAAAATCTTGTATAACGCAAACTTTTATTACTTTCTAAAAAAAATTCATACACAAAGCGACATTTTCCGTTTCCTAATGCTTTTCAACAAAAAATCAATTATAATTAAAAGTTCCGACACCTAAATTCATATTTAACAAAAACGAAGCAATAGCATTTTTTCCCTAAACGGATTCTTATATAAAAAAATTAAATATATCAAGTTATTTATACAGAAATACAATATATATTTTTAGATTTCTTTATTATTTTATTAATGTTACACTCAAAACATCACAAGGTTAATAGTGACGGACGAGGTTATTGGTACGATGAACATGTAGCAAATCCAAGAAAGTTTCATTTAAATTAAAATATCGAGATGAAATAAACTCATTAAAAATAAAATTTAGAAGAAATAAAATTCAGTCTTCCATATTCTAGTTTCAACCTAAGGAGTGTTGTTAACCAAGAAATTCATTGTGAAAAATATGTTATTTTATTTAAAAAATTTATATTATGCGTCATTAAAAGGGGGGGCTGTTTTAGTATGGAATGTTATTTTGTGAAAAAACCTGCTGAAGTTAAAATTTCAGATTCTATTACAGTTATATAAGAGAAAAATCAAGTTTTAAAAATTAATATGAAAAAAGATCCTGATATCCCCCCGGTCCAGTTATAGTTTATACTTTCATATTAATGATTCTTTGATAGATTATTTTTCAAAGAGCGAATAAAGTATTTCCAAGATAAAATTAATACGCCATATCAATAAAATGACAATTCAAACAGAGTAAAAAGATTACACTATCCCTGGCCATTTTGTGATGCAAACTTTTTCCCGTAACACTAAGAGTAATTTATACCTCGTAAGCATTTTTGATGTTTGGAATATTTTTCTAGAAATAGCCGTGCTATTTCATCTAATGTATCCTTATCATAGAAAAAACATTTTCGTTTATCAATTAAGATTTTCACTTGGACAAAACATTTCGTAAAAATATGCATTTTATTACGAGCGAAAAAAAAATTAGACTCCAACAGCTAAAAAGAAGTATAACTCACAAATTAGTAATTTTCATATTAAATAATCAAAACATAAGAGTTGAAGCAAATTATAAAAAAAAAAAAATGATAGAGCATCAAAATGCAAGAATTGTTTCTAGGACCGGATAGGAATATACATAAAAAGATGCAAAAATACGGTTTCAAAATAATTTTGTTATCGGTAATTTTCATTTAAAATCCAAATCCGATCCTAGTACATTTCATATTTCCTCCTCCCCCGCGTTTTAGCGACCTTGATTGCTTCGTAACAATATACTGCCAAACAGGGAATGCATATATTCATCAATCACAAAATTCGGTTAATGTAAATGAGCTCACTCAATGCAATTCATGTGCATAATAACATTTCAAACCTCAAGTGTGTTTTTTTTTCGTTAGAGCGATACGGGGTAGTTTTTTCTTCCATTATGCCTAAAAACGATCAGCAAGAGAAAAAGTAAAAATAAATCACGAAAAAAATAAACAGAAACGCGAGCCCGAAGTAAAAGAAGCATTCTAAAAATATCCTTTTGCCTTATTCAAGCGCTAGCACGAAGAAACCATTTTGCTTTCAGATTTTTTTTGTACCCCCCCCCCCTTCTCCTATATTTACAAGAAACAGAACATTTAGAATATATTTGCTGACTCAGATGAACTAAGTGTATTTTCTTTCGTTTATAAAATACAACATAATGCAAATTTTATTCTTTTTTCTTCATTCATAAAATTAAACAACTTGGATCCGCTTTCATTAAGATAACTAAAAACACCGATTTAGATTCTCTTAGATAACCGTAAACATACGCTTCGTAGAAATTAGTAACAAGGAAAACTTTACAATGCTAGATAGTCTGCCAAATTCTTTAGGTAATATTAAAAAAATGTTCGCCGATAAAGAATAGCAAAACGAAAATCTGTATTTGTATTAATCCCTTACTTCTCAAAGATATTGAATGTTAGTAAAAAATATCAATTGATGAAAATTATAAATTAAAACTAAAACAGAAAGAAAACATTTCAGTTAAATTAACAATGTCACAAATTTCACACTTTATTATTAATGGTTCTGTGTAAAATCAACAAATTTGATCCCTGAAAATTTTTAATGAATTAGGTTATAAATATTAAAATTTCAGGGGAGGGGGACTTTTGCAGAATTCTATCAAGACTTAAAGAAAAAACAGCATTTGAAATATCTATAAGCATGAAGTAATCATTGCAATATTAGTCTTCTGAATGACTCATTAAACATAAAGAGTTGTCAATGAAAAGCTTTTCCATTTCCAGTACTGGATATTATGGACCCATTTCACAGCAATTAACTCACCATGCAAAGAATAACATACTATTCGTCACTTTCCAATAGATTCAATATGTTTAAGCCCATAATTACATTATCAAGGTACCATAAATCCAATTTATGAAAAATGTACGTACATTTTAACAATACAATATGAAACTATTATGTTAGAATATTCAGCATCTTAAAAAGTTACGTTGTGCTTGTTAAAAATCTTAATATCAAACAGGAAAATGATTCCATACCTTAAAGACTTCAGAAAAAAATCCAGCTCCAATTTTTTCACAATTAAAATCATCCAAACGATTAAGAGCTGCCACTGCATAACGTAGTGCTTCATAAGAAGAACTTGGCACACATGTAGACATAGATCTTGAGGGTTTAGAATATTTTTTAGCATTACTACTAACATTAATCCCTCCATTGCGCACAGAAACAATATGCGAGTACATAGGTCCGTTCTCTGAACATTCAAGAGAACGACAATTATAAAGAAGAGCTTCTCCACTCACAGACATTCTTGCAATTTCAAGTAACAAAAGGAAATAATTTTGCTTTAAGCCAAATGTCTTTGCCCATACTAGCTCCAATCAGTTATCCTGAAAAGATAATGTAAAGAAATACATTAAAACTTACAGAAACATTAAAAACAAAAGCTAATAATATTTTGGAAAATATATTTTAATATAAATAGTCAAAAAGTACCAAAATTTACAGTAATATACATTATATATTAGAAAAAGCATATTCAATTATATTTCCTAGGAGGCTCACTAAAAATTCCTAGAAGTCTACAGTATGAGTGCTGCATAACCAAAAAACTTTCGTAATAAATGTCTAAATTATATTCAAAATATGATGGGTTGGGGAGAGTAAAGTTGCTTACTTGACAATGACAAGTAAATGGGTTTTTTAACAGTATTCATAAAATTATAAGAGAATCAGTTTTTGAAATATATTTTATGAAACTTTGATAAAGCTATAACTACATCAACAACCAAGGAACTTTTGATTTCATGCACCAATATGCATGAAACTATCATAATATTTTCAATACTTATTAGTTATAGCCAACCACATTAAAAAAACACCAAATTCAGTACCATAATTGTGTTTGTATTGAATGTATCTTATTTTCTTTGTTCCAAAAATTCTTAAACAAGGCAAATATTCTACCAAATGATTTAATACAATATAAAACAAAATCTTTCATGAAACAATATACTTCCTCATTGACTTAGAATAAACCTGCATCTTGATACAGATTATATAAATATCAGATATTTATTAAACATTGAATTATACAAATTAAGTTATCCTGCATTTTGACGTTATAAATTATAGAAATATTGGATATTCATAAAGAAAACCATAATTTCTAGAACTTTAATTTTTTTCAAGTGATTTTCTACAAAAAAACTGTAATAAAGTTAGAAACGACATTACACTTTAAGAGTAAAATGATATTCTATTTATATTTGAAAACTAATCTTTATCAAAAAGTCATCCTCTGTCATATTACAATTACAATAAACCTCACTTTTAAAACAGCTAGTCAACATAGATAAAATACCATTTTAAATTATTCTTTACTCTAATCAATTATTCAAAAAAATTCATACACACAAGAACTATACTTGCAAATATATGCATAATGTTCTAAATCTCAATTTGCAAGTAAAATCAGTTAATAAGCATCAAATATTTTTTTAAACATCCATTTTAAGTATAAAATCAAATTCATCCAAGTATGCCATTTTTTCCCCCATTTAATATAACTAAAATAGACAAATTTGAAATTAATGATATAAAATGTGTTGGTAATCAATTACATCAAATTTTTGTTGGACAAATGCATAAAGAATACAATATTTTACATATGTATCAAAATTCATTTTTATGTGGAAGAATAATTTATTGGCAAGCTATATACATATAAATTAATTTAAAAGTTTAAGTTGAACCCCCTCCCAAAAAAAAAAATATTAAACCGATTCCCAAGCAAATGTTCAGAATTTTCCACACTTCAAATAAATTAAAACAACTTCAATTTTATTACAATTTTTTGTGTAGTATTCACTCAACAAAACCCACATTTAACTCATTCATATAAAAACAGTACTATTCTGTTGGAATCAATCTTTAAATAGAAAACATGCATTATATACTTTACTTTCAATCATTTAATTTCAATTCATTTGTTAAACAAAATGGAAAGATCATGAATTTATTCAATGTTTTATAATTTTTACACAGCAAGAATCATTGTTGAACATTATAAAGAGAGTCTTTTATAATAAATATACATTTCCAAATAAATATACTTATGCTTGCAAGCAATACTTTTGCAGTTTAAAAAGGTCAAAACTGTCATGTACCAAACCAAATTAAATTGCAACAAACAGCTAAAAGATTTAGAAAAAAAATCCTAAATGCAATGACTACGTTTTTGAAAATGAGAACGCATATTTTATGAAGAATTTCTGTTTACTGTTTTAAAATAAACATAGTTAACTTATTAACTATTTATAAACAAACTAACATACATACTACAAACAAATTTAAAAAACATACTTTTAGCTGAAAAATCTAATTAAAACAAACGAAATCTTTATGCTGTTCACCTCCAGTAAATAATTTTCCCACACATTTATATTTTTTACTAAAATATTAGGTTGACAATGATTTAAATAAACGAGAATTAGCATATTAATTCATCATGTAATTATAAAAATAGAATACACTAATTTCAGGAACAACTTTTTTTATAAGCAGTAAAATAAATATGGTTAAACGCAAAACTTAATACTTCTGTTATATTACAATATAAAATACAAAATGAAGTCTACAACGCATAAAAGTCATACTATTTTATGAAAACAATTTTCTTTTAATTCCTTTTCGAAATGTTAAACACTTGCAGTTCATAGAATAGAAGCAAATAAATGTATAATCCTAACAAGTGGAATCTAGGTAATATTACATCCATAATGATATAACACATTTCAGCTGGTAGTTGAATGTTAGTATAAAATTTGTGAACGATAACTTCTTTAAAAAGAAAACAGCTTCGCACTCTCATCATAGTTCTCTGTAAACAATACAGAAACCAAAACAAAAATGCAAACAGAAAATGATGGAAGACGTTTCAAAAACCAAAACTTACCAAATAAAGTTTCCGATTATTCCTTAAGAATAGTCAGGTCATTGAAAAATTTTCAAGAAATGTACATTAATCATATTACCGGCTTAAATACTTCAGACTAGAAGAATCACACATCTTACGCTTCGAAGATTAAAACATCATCTGTCACACACACACAGAAAATTTTGACTCCACAAACCGCCAGATTTACTGTATTCATTTTATTTCGCCTCTTATGTTTTCAACTTACACCGCTAGAGGGAAACAAGCGCAGATGTGTTTTCATACAATATCAAAATTTATGATTATGAACTCTTAAAATTAAAATACAATTAGGAGATAGTTTTTACTGTTGTAGAATTCCTACATTTATTTCAAACTCATTCATTCCCTGCGCTGAGCAAAGATTTATTCCCTAATCAATACTTTTTAATTTTATATAAAACATGGCAACAGAATAGTTTAGAATCTGCTCCTTTGATTGGTTGAGACTGTGCAATAAAAAAAATTCACCAATGTCATTGTCCATCCGATTGGAGAATTAAAAATTACAATGACATTCCTAATGAAACATCATAAAACTGAGGATTGTTTCATCCAAAATGTGTGTTTTGTCCAACCTATGCAGTACAAAAATATGCACATTCATCAGGTGCAAAAAGACCATTTAGCATTCACTTTACTTTTGATTAGAAATATAATCGCTTATTTTGAACGTTAAATTATTAAGAAAAAAGTTTTAAAGTTGTAATGATGTAAAGAGATACTCATTAAGAAGATTTACTTACTAAAATTGTGCACATACCAAAAGTTTTCTTGGTGTACAATGAATGTCCTGCAAATATGATTGCTAATAAGCAATACAAGTGTTAGGGAGCCCAACACCAAGTCGCAATGTTTGAATGAGCTGTATGTTCGATTGATTCATCTAAAGATTAGTCGTGTAGAGTCGAACATGTGATTTGATTCTTCAGGGTTGAAAGTTAACACTGACTTGAATGCGGAGCGTGAGGGACCACTTTAATTCAGGACCGCTTTTGAGATTTACTCTATAGTCAATGAATATCTTAACAGTTTTATGTTACTATGCATACAAAATGACATTACCACAGAAATTCATTGCAATGATGTTATTAATGATTTTGCAATGATCAAAGTTCGAAGGAAACCTTTGCTGAACATATACAATGACAATGATTTAACGAAGAATAAAGATGTCGAAAAGTAAAAGATATTAAAACGATAAGTGATAAAAAAAAATTTTAAAAAAAATAATTTGAAAACAGTTTATGCAATAATTTATACTCTAATCTGTAATTGCAAACTATTTCATTAATTAATAATTTACAAAAGGGTGGGTGGGTAGTCCGTGACGTCGTAAGGTAAAAAATGAACATGAGTGTCCAAACCATGCCAATATTATTTCCTTATGGTTGCCAGTCCAAGACATTGAGGGTCCATAGATGGTAAATAACGGAAACTCTCTAAACAGCAAAAACAAAGAAAGGGGAAAAGAGTAAGAGAGTTGAGGGAAAATCCTCCCAAACCAAAACTGGCAAGGTAAGGGCTGAAGGAGGGAGATGCTCTGAAAACAGTGGATAAAGCGTAACAATTTGAAATGCCTAGGACATCTTGCAGGTTAAAAACGGCCCTGATTTAGTTATCAACCTCATCACGTCGTTTTTTAAAGTAAGGGATATACTGTCTGCAGTAAGAGGACGAAAATGTCGGGCTAAAATAGACAGATGGAGGTGTTTTCTACATTAACAAATTTATAATTTTATTAGTCTTTAAAGCCGTGTAGGCTTGATAACGAGTTCATGGTTATTACTCTTTTAGCCAAATTACGTATTTGAATCCTAATTCATTTAAGAATTTCTTGTTTTGAGGGTTGACATACATTAAACCTAACAAGGTTTGAAGCATTGTGTCACAATGCAGGACCTACATCTCATAAGATCGGGTCAATTCCATTGGTACAATTCGAAAACAGGCTCTTGCAGAGTTTGAACTGACCTATGGTAATTCTCAGTTGCTTCTCAAGCTGGGTAAATCTCCAATAAAAGTAACTTCTGTCTGCATGCTGGTAGCAGTAACATTCAACATTTATTGTTGAATAGCTGCATGACCCGGCTTTGCACGGGCTTTCTCTTTCCCTCATGAAGTCAGCAATTATGTGTGTGTGTTTGTGTTTGTGAGTGATTTCTAAAATTATTTCATTAAATTTCCCTTTTTCGAAATTTGTTCCACATATTTTCAATTTAAAACAGGTTTTTTTCCTCCTCTCTCTAGCCCGGCATAACACGGGTTTTTTTTAGTGTTGTAAAATTATTGTTCCCTCTCCCCCTCACAGATAAGATATAGCTTCAAATTTTGATGTATGACTTTTAACAAGCAATATTGCATTAGTTAAAAAATTATTAATGTGAAACAATAAAAAGAAAACGATTCTAATATGTTAAGAGTAAAACACAAAAAACTTTCATCATTTTTTAATAATAGTTAGTTTCTAAGAAACTAAAATAATATATAATAAATTTCAGATTTTCATGAATCAATCAATCGTTACGTATAGTTAGCTTAAAAATGTCTCTGCAATGTATTTTTATCCAAAATAATAGACGATGTACTTTTTAATTAACAAATAATTAATTTAGTAATGAAATAATAGAAATAAATCTTTTAAAAACATATATGTATTAATTAAAATCCATTTTCTATAAGTAATAAATAAAAGAAAAATTTACAGATAGCTATTGAAACGATTGCTTTTTTTTAATGCTTGAATAAACACACACACACACACATATATATATATATATAAATATATATAAGTTATAAAAAAACAGTATGGGGGAAAGCGTAGATATATATTTGCATGTACTGAAAAAAAACATTCAAAAAGAAAAAAAAACTTACTGATAAAATCATTTTGATATTTTATTTTAATTTCATAGTTTTTCCTTCCACTGTCATTGTTACAAATTTTGTGTAATGAACGCTTAAAATAGTGTAAATAATTTATATCAGGAAGTGTAATACACATTAATATTACTTTTTGTTGTATTTATTTTATGTTAAAATCTTTCCACCACCTCTCCCTTCAAAATCTAGTTTTATTATGAAATAAAAAAAAAATAGTGATTACACTGATGAACGGAATAAATTAAAAGCGAGAGCGCACTGAGGCATGGCGTATACAAAACAAAAGGGATAAAAAAAGATAGATGAATGCTATCACGGGCTTTTTTGCAGAATTCACGGGAAATGGCAGAATTTTTTTCCCTACTTTCTTGAAAAATGTCGTTATGTTTTGAAAACTTACACAATATTTTTATAAATTATAGCCTATGCGTTATTCTGATTTATAAGCTATATTATTGTAAAGTTTCATTAAAATCCATTCAGTTGTTTTTTCGTGAAAGACGGACAAACATCCTCACAAATTTTCACATCTATAATATATATTAGGATGTTAATTTGAATTAAACGTTCCACACTGGAGCAAGAGACCCTCATAACTGCTATCAAATAACCTAAATCTATGAGACCTTCTAAAGTGGATCAAATGTTTTCCTACACATGTATACTTTTAGAGAAAAAAGTTTTGGTGAAGAACATTATTTTTATTACTAAATAAAACACATCAAAGTTGTTTTTTTTAACAAAAAAAGTAGTTTTTTTTACTATATAGTATGAAAACCATTGAAATAATAGACAAACGGTAAGGTTAACTATACATATAGATAAAGTATTGAATTGTGATGATTTTTTTTAAAAAAAAAAAGCCAAATACTTATTTATTAATAAGAGTCTAAAAAATTTTAAGTACTCTAAAACTTCTTCATTGTGAATAATATTTTACTACTGAAAATAAGTTAAGGCATATTCATCTTCATTATTATTCTCGTCAGCAACTGTTACAATAACTGTTCCATGACTGACTTATTTAGGGATGAAACTTTCAAGTTGTGATGTCTCAAGCCACTTCTTATTCCATTTATTAAGTTTTTCTTCTATTCTACAAGCTTTCATCCATCTTGACTTATACTGATACTACTCAATTGCTCCTCGATATGACAATTTTCTCGTTTTTCCAGCTCTTTTATCAAATACTCATGTTGTTGCTCGAAAACTATTCTCCTCCAAACTATGATATATATTTAAATGTTTTTGTCTTGTAGTAAATAATGCATTAGAAGACATCCCCAAAATGAAATAAATAAGTCTGAATAATATTGACAAATTGGGATTAAATTATTTGGTACTTTCGTAATAGCATCACGGAAAACCGAATTAGCACCATGTGAGACGCGCCTTGGTATCAAAACAACAAAGAATGAAAAAAATTCATGAAATTTTGGTGGAAAATGGCATGATTCGCGCTGCTCTAATTTGGCTGCGCGCGTGCGGTGGCGCTAATTCATAAGTACCAATTATTTTCTGTAAGTCAAGTACTAAAAATTGACCTATATCGCAAAATAGCAAAAAGTAACAGGAAAAAAAAAATTATTATTTCTAAGAGCTTATACAATAAAAATTATTTTCAGATACTAAATTGTTTTAAATATTGTTCATAGCTTAATATTGCTTAAAACTTAAGCAAAGTATCTATTTTTCATAAATTTTCCCGATATTTGGCTACATACTTAAATTTGTGTTGGATACATGAAAATGTTTGTACAATGAAGGAAAACAATATTTAAGACTTAGCTACATACCTGAAGATGAAGATGCTATAACTAGATTACGTCAAAAAATAATTTACTTACGCGTGAAACTACTTAAAATTGCTCGTAAGTTACTAATACTAAATAGCTCAGTCTGCAAGACTAAGTACACTTCACTGTAGTAAAAAACCAGGTTTGTTATGAGGCATTCATAAATGCAGGGACGGCTCTAGAAGTTTTGCCGCCCCTGACAAAAAAGCAAAATGCCGCATTTCTCTCTAAAGCAAAAAAATTATAATTAAAAAAGATAAATTGTTCAATCTATATTTAGAATTACTGATTGTGATTGGTGTGGTAACTTCATTAAATAATTTATCATTGCATTAAGTATTTTACTCTAATTTAAAAAAAAAAATGCCAATTTTAAATTTATAGCAACTTTCTATCATATTTGTACAGTTCTCCCTAGATGGTAGAAGACGGCTGAAGTCCATAATTTGTTACTCTTGGAAATCGAACTGTGATTAAATTCAGCCTGTATAATCTCTGTTATTTAGTTAATCTTCAAGTTATCCCGGCATTTATCATTTTCCCTTTTTCTAAGCAATAATTCAAATTTTTTTAAATATTCAAGTGAGTGAGTGAATTTACGTCACACTATTCAGCTACCCGGGGGCTTTTGGTGACGGACCACGTAATTTTGAACCATGGTCAAGTGACGAGGACGACACCTGAGCTGGCACCCCACTCCTAACTACCACACCACGCCAAGGGGAGGATGTTTCAGCTCTCGACAGATTTAACGTGCATCGCTGCCCTACACGGCGGGTTTTTAGTGGTACAGGGCTCGAACTCATGACATGCCTGCCATGATCCGATACCTTAACCACTGGGTTGCCGCAGCCTCCTTTAAATATTCAAAGTTCATGTGTTCTCCCTTCAAACCCAATCAATCAATCAACGATCAGTCGACCTTTGCTACTCATTCAAAAGTTGTTGTTAGCAAAATTTTGTTTGTGTTGCTGTGTAAATCTCAGATTTACTCGATTTTTGTTAGTATTTATGAGAATGCTTTTGGAATTATATTTTGATGCTATTAGTGTTGTGCTGGATGTAATTCACTATGTTTGATTCATTTTGTGTTTTTAAAAATAGAGTGTTCGTGGTTGATCTCGAGACAAATTTAATTTCTTATGAATATTTAAAACATGGAAAGAATGGCAAAAATTTCGGAGAAAAATTCCGACTCAAAATACCTTTACCAAGTACCTTTCAAATGAAGAATACAGTTCTAGATGTTGTGGAAAATTATGTTACTGGACTGAAATGCATAGTTATTGTAGCAATAAGTATATCGAATGAAATTTCTGTTTATCTTTTCAGTGAAAGTGGGAAAAATAATTTGCTTCATATTATTACTTCTGACTTGTCATCTTTTCCTACTGTAGAACCAAACTGCAATTTATTCATTACTCATGGACCTACACTTTTATTTTCATCTACATATGATCAACATTTATGGACTCTTTCGTATAAAACGGAATTTTATTGGCATCCCCCCATAAATACTCTTGATAAGTCTTGTAAAGTTATGCAAGTTTCTTGTATTGGACAATTATCTCTTGATGATCCAATTAATGTGATCCTTTTTGTACAAAGTACTGAAAATCCATACGATGGTAGAAGTGTATGTGCGAGCTGTTTAGGAATAAAAATTAAACAAAATCTTGATCCTGTAATTCACAACAAACTTCCCCTACACTTTTTCTTCCCAACAGATTTCCAAATTGAGGCAAAAATTATACATATATGGAACATTTCAATCACAAATATAAATAGTACTGATCTAGAAGCTTTAAATTGGAAAAGTAATAATGCATTTGTAATAACTGAGACTGGAGCTTTTTTATTTTGTAATGGGATCTTACAATATGTATTGGAACAACCTGGATTGAATGTTTTTAACATAAATACAGAATTTTTCAACTTATCTCCTGGTTCTATGAATATGATATTAATCTCTGAAACTAAAGAGGTTTATTTTGTAACTAACTGTGATAGTTTTACGAAAAGATTTTCTTTGCAAGTAAGGATAATTTTTTAAATGTTTTTTTCTTTATATGTGTAAGGGGTCCAATGTGAAAAATTTGATTACTGAAATATATACATTTCTCTGTAATAAAATCTGAATATAGTTAATTAGTTTAATCATTTGTATTTTTTGTGCTATTTTTTTTACCCAAAACTGCATTCTGCTATAGATTGACAAACTTGTGTCAGAATATGTATAATTTGGTAAAGTTTTAAATCAGTACTAAAAGTAAGAATTGCAAAATTTCTTCTTGAAAGAAATCATGCAATCAAAAATAATGAAAATTTATTTGTAGTAAAGTGCCAGTACTCAAAAAGTCAGTACTTTCTTCAAAATCTGACATAGGACCTATGCAGAATACCTTTCTACATAGAAATGCAACAAAAAGAATTACAAAATGCCAGTAAAAATTTATTAATTGTGGTAAGCCTGTGACAAGGCTCAGTGGTCGAGTGGTAGCATATCGCACTTCCACACTACAGGTCTGGGTTCTATTCCCAGGATGGGCGAGGTCGGCTCAGCCTTTCATCCCTACTGCAGTGGGTCAATTAAATGAGTACCAAGCTTGCTTGGGGACTTAAACACTGGGGGTCTCGCTTCAGACTGACCACCTGATTG
>BMAV01004412.1:35502-50881 GCA_019973955.1 Trichonephila inaurata madagascariensis | reverse complement strand
GTTGCAATTATATACAAGCACTACCTGTGTTTTTCTGTACATGCACCAGAAGCACTCAAACTTGTGAATTATGTCATAGGTTTAAACTCAGTGGCGCAACAGCCCATGAGGGCCAGGCCCTACTGTGCCCATCAGGGTATACGTGAACGTTGGGTGCTGAGGTGCATGAGCAGAAAAACACAGGTAGTGCTTGTATATAATTGCAACCATATTGGCGACATTATATGAAACGAAGCACATGGTTGCCAATTCAGCACGTATGACACATGCAAAATCAGGGTTACTAACATGGCGAGTTACTTAAACATTGGCATTGTTGTGATAGTACGTAAGTATCAAAACACTGTATTTTGTGTTTAGTATACTATTTGGCTAGAGAGAAAATTGTGACCATTACCAAAAAGGCCCTCTAAAATGGAAAAGTGTTGAAAAATCTTTGTATTGAAGATGTAACATGTATTTTGTACCATTCTGATTGTGTTAAGGCTGCCTTATGTAATGCGGAACACATTTTCGGACAGAAAAAATGCTTCAATTGTTATGAAAATTTGTGACACTAACTCGTGCATTTGTTTATAATATAGGGTTTTTAAATTTTCAAAATATTTCATAAATAATCAGTTTTTTCTCTTAACATGTAAAGGGATAGTTCATTTAGCATTACGGTATAGGAGAAAAAATGCGAAACACATTTTACAAAAGAAAAAATGTGTCAACTCGAATAAAAATGAGTAGTATGATAAAATAAGTGATTCTCTTCTGGATAGTGAAGCCAGAATAAATATTAATGTTTGAGTACTTTTATATCTGAAAAAATATTCCGAATTTGGGTCCTATTCTTTAACATTAGCCAAAGGCATCCGTAATGCAGAAGTGTCAGTATCAACTGTTTCATTATTAAAAGATACTTTATTTCTTATTAGAAATTTCATGAGTTTTACTAACAAGGAGAGGGCATGACTAAGGAAATTCATTTCGGGTCAAGACTTGGTGTAATAGTAGTACTCCTTAAGGGTGTTCAACCCTTAATGTGATTCCTTCGAATGGCCAGTCAATTCGGAGAAAACAGCGTTCGAAATTCATGCTTAGCTTTTATACAATTAAGTTTCAATTTTTTTCACCGGCCCAGTGGCTCGGTTGGCTAATCGTCTGCTTTGAATACGGGTGAAACCGAGTTCGAATCACGCAGAAATTTTTTTTCTTTCAATTCCTTTAATTATTTCTTAAAATTAAATAAATTATATATGAAAGGTTTATTTTAAATATTAAATGATATTTATGTAATTATTTTATATTTCATAAAGTAAAAAATAAATACATTTATTATTTAAAATTAATTATTAATTAAAATTATGAACTAAAATTATTATGAACTAAAATTATTTAAAATAAATTATTAATTAAAATTACTTAAAATTATGAAAATTACATAAAATTATTAAAAATTAAAATTACATAAAATTATTAAAAATTACAAAATTACTTAAAATTATTAAAACTTAAAATTGCATAAAATTAAGTATTAATTGAAATGACTTAAAACTATTATTAATTAAAATGAATTATTAATTAAAATTATTTAAAATATTTTTAAACAAAATTAATTATTTATTAAAATTATTTAAAATTAATATTAATTAAAATAATTAATTAGTATTACTTTGAAATATTTAATTAATATTAATTAAAACTATGAAAAATAATTTAAATACATTTATTAAAATTATTTAAATATTTTTTTAAAATTAAGTAAATTTTTTTAAAAAGGACTTATTAAGTATTTCATATAATTATAAAATAATTAATTCAATAATATATTTTACAAATTATTTTATATTATATATATAATATTTTGTTTATAGTATATTATATTTCACATTATAAAACTATTTGTAAATAATTTTTATGTAAAATATCATTTAATATTTATTATATATTTTATTATAAATATTATTTATTTATATAAAAATATATTTGTTAAACATTATATAAATATTTATCTAATTACAGTAATTTTTTTTTACTTTATAAAATGTAAAATATGTAGAATATCATTCAATATTTAATAAATCTTTCATAAATAATTTATTTAATTTGAAGAAATAATTAAAGGAATTGAAAGAAAAAAAAAGTTTTCCGCGCGATTCAAACTCGGTTCCACCCGCATTCAAAGCAAACGATTAGCCAACCGAGCCACTGGGACGCTGAAAAAAGTTGAAACTTAATTGTATAAAAGCTAAGCATGAATTTCGAACGCTGTTTTCTCCAAATTGACTGGCCATTCGACGGAATTACATTAAGGGTTGAACACCCTAAAGGAGTACTACTATTACCCCAAGTCTCGACCCGAAATGAATTTCCTTAGTCGTGCCCTCCCCTTGTAAGATTATTTTCCTTTCTAGCATCACTTGCAAATGATTTAATTATAATATTAGTGAGTATGTCTTGGAGAGTTATTTCACATGACATGCTGGCTTTTGAATAATTATGTTTTTATGTTATGGGTTTTTGAACTAGTGATTAAAAAACTATGAGTTATTAAATTAATATATAATTTTTTAATCTTTGATTATAAAACTTTTCCTAGTGCTATGTTATTAATGATTTGGGTACTTACGTATTATTGCCAACTCTATTAATAAATCATCAAGTTGGCAACCCCAATTTCCTATGTGTCGTATCCACTGAATTCGCAACCCAGGGCTTCGTTCCATATGTTGTTAGTAGGTTGCGATAATACGCAAGTACCATGATTTGTTGATTCTTTAAACTGATAATTTTTTACTGCATTCAACTTGTAGTTTGTTACTGAAATCATCTAAAAATATAGTAGAATCTAAACAATATTCCAACTTTCACTTCTAAGCTTGATTTTAATTTTGGTCTTCATCATAAAAATAGTCTTTTCCTTTTTTTCATTCACATATTCTGCTTAGTATTTACTTACAATAACTTCTTTGAAAAAAATCCTAGTTTTGTATTCTTATTTTTACACTCAATATTTTCCATCTAAAATAACAATGGTTCTTAATTTATTTCATGTTTAATAGAATTTGATTTTGAAAAGTAAATATAATTTTAATTTCTTTTCAGTTTTGGAAAAGACACGACTAACTTTTATGATTATTCTCAAAAAATAAATTTGGCTTTGACATAGTTTACTACATCCCTAATTTAAAAGGCTTTGTTGTTTGAAAAAATTTAATAAATTTTTAGTTGTCACAGTATTACATTAGAAAAATTTTAACACATTTTTAACGTTCGTTAAACAAATTTTTTGTTTGTTCATTTCATTTTGACTAGATTGTTTTGTCATTCTTTTTAGCAAATGCAAAATCCTTTTTTAGTAGCTTTGATACATCATAGTCTGCCTTCTATTTAAACATTTAGTTTGTGTTCTGTATATCTTTATGTTTATCCTAGAATTAATCAAAGATGTCCAAATATATTTTGATTTTTTTCCCCCCTTTAAGAGCAAAAGCATGCCTTTTTGTTAGTCATTTTAAGCTGTAAAAATATGCACCATAAAATCTGGTGTATAACACGCACTATATGAACATGAAAAATAATTTCAAAATTTACAGGTGCACATTATGCGCTGAGTATAAAAAGGAAAGCTTTAAAGATAAAAAAAGCTGAACATAGAAAGAGTTAGACTTCAACGTATATCGAAATATGGTTTCTTTTTAAAAAATGTCATTCCTTATGAACTTAATGTTAGTAGTACACTATATATTTTCTCTAAAGCTTGGAATAATACCTTCAATAAAGGACTTCAAAACATAAGAGTATATGAGTACATAAGTATGCACACTTATATTTCAGGTTTTTTTCTTAAAAAAGTGTGTGTGTTATACAACAAGTACACATAAAAATTGAAAAATGCAGCTTGAAAATGTAGGTGTACTTTATATGCCGGATTTTACGGTATATATATCTACTGTATCAATGAGATGGTATTGTGATTTGTAGTTGGGACAGAAAAACAATACTTCTAGATATTAATCATGTCATCGTTTATTTAATTTTAGCATCAGGAGATTTATTTTGAGCATGCACTTCATCCAAAAGCAAATTCAATTTCCCCATAAGACAGAACAGAGAAAAATGTAATATAAAAAATATACCGTAAAATCCGGCGTATAACGCGTACCTATATTTTCAAACAGATTTTTTTAAATTTTTAGGTATATTCGCCATATAACGCGCACCCCCTTTTTTACAAAAAAATCTGAAATATTAGTACACGTTGCTCTGATGCTTTGAAGTTATTTATTCGAGGTATTATCCGAGTCTTTTGAAAAAATAGTACACTTTCTAGAACTACAACTCTTTTAGTTCATAAGACAAGTCATTTCCTTTAAATAAACAATATTTCAGTACATATTGAAGTTATTTTTTTCTTATTCTCATCTCTTTTGTTATTTTTAAAGCTGTCGTTTTTATACCCAGTGTATAACGCGCACCCTTAAGTTTCGATCTTATTTTTGTTGTTAAAAGTGCGCGTTATACGCCAGATTTTACAGTAATCATGTGTTCAAGGGGAGGGAAATACCAGTTATTTATAGAAATTACTTCTTTATTTTAGGGAATAGTTTCAACTGGTTAGTAAGGCATATGTAAGCCATTATAATATTCTATTACTTGGAATTGCCAATAAATCTGTCAAAAATTAAATGTGTGAGATGAGATGAGACATGTTTTGAAATAGGGTATTCATAATTATGATTTAGCTATTATAATTAAATAAGATTTGAATTTTGACTACATATTAAGTTATATATATACCGTAAAAAATCCAACGTATAACACATATCGGTGTATAAGGCACACCTATACTTTCAAGCTGTGTTGTTGTTTTTTTAATTTTTAGGTATATTCCCCATATAAGCCGCCCGCGGGGTTTTTTTATGAAGAAATCTGAAATGTAATAAACAATATAGTTGTGTTTTAAAGCCATTTATTTGAGGTATCCTAGGCATTTGAAAAAAATAGTATACTTCTAGAACTACAACTCTTTTAGCTCATAAGGCATGTTATTTCTTTTAAATAAAGAGTTCTTTGATATGTGTAGAAGTAAATTTTTTTTATGCTCATTTCTTTTGTTATTTTTAAGGCTATCACTTTTATACCCAGCATATCCCTTTAAGACCCAAATTATTTTTATCTTCAAATACTAAATTCTTCTGATTATTAATACTATATGGACCCCAATGACACAGAGAAAAATAATAAAAAAATTCCCTCTCCTCTCCTCGAACGTAGATGGTACCTGCACGATGGTGTGCATTATCTGTAAAAATGGCCACCTATGAAATTTTACAAGCTATACATTTTTAGCTCTAAGTTGATAGAAGAAACAATCTTAATTCAACTAAAATTGTTACAAATAAGGAAATTATTGATGTATAATTAACTCTTTTATTAATTCATTATTTATTTATAGTAAGCATAAATAACCTTTGCATTTTTCACAACATGTTTTCGAACTGCTTTCGTATTTTTTAAATCTGCACTTGTGTGTGCGTGGCCTTGAAATGTCATCAACACATCAAAAAAGGCTATACATGTCAATCCTTTTATTCTGGAATGGCCAGGATAAAAGCCATGACATGTATAGCAGGTGGATCATAACGCTTCGATCTTTTTGCGAGGGGAATTACAACACTGTTATCTTCATCATCAGTTAAAATACTTTTGTTAGTAGTTGGAGAAGCTAATAATGCTTCAACTATATCTAACTTTAATTTTAATTGATCCATTTTGATTTTCAGAGGAATTTTATTTGATATTGCATCTTGTTTGCACAGAAACCAAGAATTTGCAACAGCTAAATTCATTGTAATGAATGTGTTCAAGAGACTTTTATGGTAAAATATAATCCAAAATTATCTTTCCATTTCAAATATTCCCATGTGTTTCTTCATTGCTCTCATCTGAACTTGATTCTCTTTCCAGTATACGCGATTCATATGTTTTGTTCGCAGCATTGTCATCATCCAAGAGATCACTAATTTCTGATTTAAGTTCAATCTGATTTATTCATCAATCGAAAAATTTCTGTGAGAATTCTTCTCCTTTTAGACACTTGAAAAAGTTTTTGGTTAAAAGTTAACACAGTATTCCATGAAAAATAGTAAAATGTATCAGAAAATTTTATTACTTAAATATATATATTTGGGGGGAAGAGATATGGATGCAGATATCTGTGGAGAGGATAAAAAGGCCATACTTCTCAACAAGAAAATTAATTGCAAAAAAGAGAGAGAAAGAAAAAAAGGGACTCATGATGCATGGCGATCCCCAAGAAAATTTGGTATTAATTATATAACTATATATTTCATTTTTATGTAGGCTTTCATCAAAATTATTGTAACAGAAAAGAAAATTTGCATGGTTTGTACTTACCTTTACATCTGCAGTGACTCAAGTAATGCCCAATCCGCACGATCGTGTGGGTAACAAAATCCCGAGTCCTGCAAGCCACATTAATAGAGTATAATTAATATTTTTCCTATTTTACAATTATTTAAACATTAATATAAAAATTTGTATCCAAGCAATTAGAAAAATATTGATAATTACCTTTTTACGACAAATAAAAAGAAGACGTGTTTTTGTTGTATTTGAAAACAAAGCTGGATTTGCCAGCTGAAAGTAAAACATGGACCACAACCATCGTCTGTTGATAAAAAGTAACACTTAGCACTTTCTGCAAACTGGCTCAATTGTTAGATTCGCAATTTTTTTACATACAATTGTTCCAGAAGCAAAAACGTATAAGAATATCTAACCTGCACAATCGTGCGGGTTGGGTCTTAAAGGGTTATAATGAGTACCCTTAAATTTTAACCTTATTTTTTGTATAAAAAGTGCTCATTATGTGCTAAATTTTATGGTATGTACATTCATTTCTTGTATCTTTCTGTTTTTCATTAACAGAAAAGTTCTACTAATATGTCATGTTTATACAAGAACATCATTTACACATTTACCAATTTTTGAATTTTGTTTTAGATAAGTAAAACATGGCCAAACATCAAGTCTGTACTTTGTGGGGATATTTTGATGAATTATTCAAAGCAGTTGATACTGTTAAAGAATTCATGTGGTGATTGGCAAGATGACTGTATCATATCTAATTTTTCTGGCCTTGCCTTTGTTGTAAGTATATATTTATTTTTTGTGTGTAAACTCATTTAATATATTATTATTATTTTCTTTTTTTTAAATATATAATTTTAGTATGTATCATATTTTATGTTTTAAATAGGACTGTATTTCTAAAAATTTAGAAAATGAATCCAACATGAGTAGGGCTGTTCCTTCTATTCAAGCTAAAATTTTGGTAACTATATTTTTTATTTTTTTTTTATGTATTTTAAAAATGATTTATATAATGATTCATTTTGAAACAGTCATTCTTAATATATATATATGATAACTTAGATTAATATTGACTCAAAATTTGAATCTTTATTTATAGCACATAATTCATAAATCCAAATACCCTATTTCAAAACTTGTCGCATTTTATCTTTTTCTAAAGGATCAAAAACATTATTTCGATAGATTTATTAGAGGTTCCTCATTCAAAAGATTAGACTTTGAATTTTTGATAGATTTATTACCAATTAATTCCATGTATTAAAATGTTATAATGGCTTACATGTGCCTTACTAACCAGTTTAAAATATTCCCTAACACAATGATATGATTTCTATAAATAGCTTATATTTCCCTTCACTTGAACATACAATTATATTTTTTATACACTCATGGACAAAAAAATTAGCGCACCAAGAAATAATTGTGGGATCATAACGAAACTTGGCATGAAGGTACATGTCGGGGAGATATGCAAATGATTAGAAATACATACAGCCACAGTAGAGGGTGTTTAACGTCGTTCTCCATGGAGTATAAAACAGGGAACCAAAGCTTGTTTGAGTGTGCTGTATCATTTACAAAGGAAGACATGCCATTTTCATAGACAATATGAGCAGCTGTCGCAGTTTGAGAGGGGAAGAATCATCGGCATGATGGAAGCTGGGTGGTCAGCTAGGCGGGTAGCTCTTCAATTTGGCCACTCTGATTGTATTGTGAAGAGGTGTTGGGACCAGTGAATCTGAGAGATGTCATTTGGCCAGGCTCAGGAGGCCCTCGACAGACCAGTCATCGCGAAGACCACCACATCGTAAGAAATACACGGGTACAGCCAACTGCTTCATTGGCCGTCATCCAGGCACAGGTAGCACCTTCACTAGGGGCCCCTGTGTCTTCTCAACCCATACGAAGGTGCCTGGCCGAAGGACATTTGGGATCGTGGTGCCCATTACATGTGCTGCCCTTGATGCCCACCCATTGGCGCCTCCGCTTGGAGTGGTGCCGCGTACGAGGAAACTGGAATGCAGTGGAATGGAACCAGGTCATCTTTAGCGACGAATCCAGATTCAATCTCATCAGTGATGACAATTGTGTTCATGTGTGGAAACCCCATGGTGAACCCCTCAATCCTGCCTTTGATTTACAGCGACACACAGCTCCCACAGCTGGTATGAGGGTATGGGGTGCCATTGCCTACAATACACGATCACCCCTAGTATTGACCCATGGCACCATGACAGCCCAGCGGTATGTCCATAACATCCTGAAACAACATGTGGTGCCATTCATGTAACAGCTCCCAGGAGCCATTTTTCAACAAGACAATGCTCAGCCTCACATGGCAAGGGTGTCACAAGACTGTCTCTGCACTGTTGCTACTCTTCCTTGGCCTGCCCGATCCCCAGATTTGTCTCCAATCAAACATATCTGGGATCATTTGTGACGGCGAGTTGGGCATCCCATGAGTTTGAAGAAACTAGAGGCAAGGTTACAGCAAATATGGAATGAAATGTCTCAAGACATCATACAGAATTTGTATGCCTCAATGCCCGATCATACTGCATTGTGCATTCGTGCTAGAGGGGATTCAACAGGGTATTAAATCCTCTGTTCTTTTGCCTTTTTCTCTGAAATAAATTATCCTTTTTCTTTGACTTTCTAATCATTTACTTATATCAAAGTAGTCATTATGTATGTAAAATTTCGTTTCATTTTGATGACTCCTTCTCGGTGCACTAATTTTTTTGTCCATGAGTGTATTACATTCTTCTCTGTTCTTCCTTCTGTATTAAAATGTGAAAATTGAATAACTCCCTCTGTTGTATTTTTTTCTTCTTGAGTGAAGCACATGCTAAAATTAACTCTCCTGATGTTAAAATGAAATAAGCAATTATGTGATCAAGATTAAGAAGCTTTGTTTTAATGCCATGATTACATTATAGGTAACAACATGAGTATCATCATAGTGATATATTTCATATATATATATATATACACACACAATTTTTATCACTACTTCATAAAAATATGACCTTTTACAAAACAGTGACTTGGTCTTCCCCCTCCCTTATCTTTTTTTAGAATACTAGAATCTTTTAACTAGAATAAACTCTGCATAATGTCTTGTTTCAATAATGATTTTTTATTCATTTTAGAGTGGTAATACAGCTATTACTAAAATCCAGTCAAGTATTTTGATGAAAATGGAAGGTACTTTAGATTCTCTACAAAAACTAAACACTTGTGGCTCTATGAACATACAAACAAATCATCACATATCGGTAAGATGTCTACATTAATAATTATTATGATATAGAGCTTTCTAATTTATTTATTTTGTTTGTTCTAAGAAATAATTTTTTAATAAATTTTTGAATCTATGACCTTAAACTACAAGTCCCGACTTTTGTTTTTTTGGAACTTATCAATTTCACTGGTGCTGGTGATAAAGTCGCCAAAAATAATGCAACCGATGCCAAACAGAATATTCCCATTGGTAATCTTTTACCACCACATTTTAAAAACAAGTCACTGTCTTTTCTTATCATAATACATAAAAAATGCATGATAAATCAAAGAGAATTAACATTTTTTTATGTGTATATAGTATATTGTTGCCAAAAAAGCCTGCTTGGTGAGACTTGCACCAGAGAAACAAAAAGTACTCTTTTTTATAAATTGAAGGGGACTGAATAATGTTTTCTATTATATGAAACTAAATTTATCAAAATTTAAAACAGTGCATTATAATCCTGTAAGTATTATATATTAAAAGATTGATAATATTTTAAAATCAGATTAAAATCAACATTTTGACATTTATTCCAACATTTAAATTAAATTTGTTTTATCATTCTTTAAAATAATCATGTTTGAATGCTTCAAAAATAAAATAAATGTAAAAAAGGTGTAGTCTTATTAAAACTAAAAATTTAAGTGTTGTGTAATATGTGACATATTTTATAAAAATTTCCGTTTCAAAATATTTGAAGGTTCAGAAATGTGTAAAATATATTTAGAAGAAAATGTATATATATATTTTTTTTGTCTGATATGATTATAAGGTAAACTTTTAAATTGCTATTAATTCTGTTTGTTTTCTTATGTTAACTATATTACATAAAGTTACATTAAAAATTACTCTAGAATTTTAAAAATAATTCAGTAATTTAAATTACTAAATTAAAAAATTTATGAGAAAGCATTATATTATGTAGTCAGTTAATAGAAATATCAATTAAAAAGTTAATAACAGCTAAAATATTGGTAACATAACTGAATAGTATGAGGTTTACAAATAAAGTTCATTTGTTAATCAGTTTGCTCTTTCAATCATGAATGAGTTTATTCATCAAAATTTGCTTTCAATAAAATTGGTTATTATGATAAACTAGGGGTGGTCAACCTTTTTAAGAAGAGTACCACTTTCAGATAAAAAATAATTATGCATGCCACTTCCAACATTCAAAAAATGAAAAGGCGAAAAAATGCTATTTATAAGCTTATTATGTAATTTTTATGCAAAGAGGACATTTTTAATGCAAGTCTTAAGTTGTGAAAATTTAAAAATAATATAATAAAGGAGACCAAAGCACAAACTTAGATTTTGTTAATCAGTTCAGTTAGTTTTGAATGATATTTTGATTTTGTTGTGTTCATAATGGAAAAAATTTGTTCACAAACGTATGTTGATTCAAATCTACAACAATATCTGACAGCCAAATCATGTAAATTTGAAAAATTGCTTGTTATTACAAGTTTCTAAAATTCAATATAATTCCTTATATTTGCTTTTCAGTATAGTATGGGGCTGTAGACAATAATTTCAATTTGGATTTCAGGTGGGTAACAGCTAACGTTTTGCAGATAAATTAAAAAAGGATTTGTGAAAAAATTTGCTTTTTTTTTTATCGTCTTGAAAATCGTCAAACCAAGCTCTGAAAGATTCCTGAAAAAATGGATATTAAGTTTTTAAATCCATCACAGCTCAGAGCACTATTAACTTTCGTAGATCGTTCCTGTGTTAATTTTTTTCCTCAAAAATCAAGACAAAAAAATCAAAAGTGTGTCCCCAAAAGAAGATATATGACCAACTAGGGTAGGAAAAATATAAACTTTTCTCTGTAACTTAAATTTAAATTATTTGTCCCATAATATCAGTAAGAAAAGCTACATCTCATAACTAATCTTCATTCTAGAATGGCAAGTACTCGCTGGGTAGTTCAGTGTTTTCTTCCAGATATTTTTAAATGTGCTCCCTCAAATTCCAAATTCTCACAAGTGAAAAAAACTTTGGAAAGCTAACTCGCACAATAACGCAGATGCATTCTCTACACCATAAATTTCTATTGTAACTAATTTAAGTGTATTTAAAATAAATCTTGCTGGTTTTTTTTTTTTTTTTTTGTCTGAGACAACCATTTTTCTATGCAATTGTAAAAAAAAATTGTTATTTATTATTATCTTTTCAAATTTTTTATTTAGTCTCCATGTGCCACTGAAACAATTCCACCATGCCACAGGTTGGCTCCCCCTTTGATGAACAATTTCTAAAATCAGTGCACACATAACAGCTTCCTCACTCAAACTTGTTCTATATAAAAGGCATGTAAAAAAATACATGAAAGATCTTTCTAGTTCCAATGTCTTAATAAAGTAAATCATTGTAATGCTGAGAAAGGGGGTTGCAAACAATTTCCTAGCTGTTATTGGTTTGCTGTAGTTTTTAAGGCTTGTTGTTTCAAAAAAACACAAATTTAGTACACTTTTCAGACTTTAAAAGTATATTTATAGTTTTAGTATATAAACTAGATTAATATATTTTCTTCATTAATTTTGGAAACATCTAATAAAAATACTAATTTTCAATTTACTATGTGAAAAATCAGTTTGGTATTTAATTATAACGAAGAGGGTAAAAAAAGTATGTGGGAATTTGTTTGAACAGAAATGGGTAATATATTAAAATATACTTTCTTATGAGATATTAATATTGAGATAAATTTTTATACATTTGTAATGAGTTTTACTGTAGGCTCTATTCTTTAAAAGCGAGTAAAGACATGAATGTAAAATTTATCAATGTCTAAACATAAAATAAGTATGCTTCATGTTAGCTTGTTAGAAAATAGAGTAGCAAACTCTTCTAATATGAGCATATTAAAGCGAAATACTTAATATAAATATGGGATTTATATGTGTATCTTACTTGTTCTTGCTAAAGTAGTTGTAATATAATTGTAGCCCTTTTAATTGCTTAGTAAAGTTTGTATCTATATTCTATGTGATTTATTTTTAATATTTATTTATTTAGGGTTTATACATATTAACCTCAATGCTAGTAATTTATCAAGAAGGATTAATCATCAAAGTTTTTACAAGTAATAGCAACATTTTTAATACCATCTGAAAGACAATTGCTTAAATTTGTTGAAACTCATGGCTGCTAATAGCATGGGATAATTAAGTATGTATCATTAATTGTGACTAATTTTTAGTGGATCTTAATGCTACTTTTTGTGATATGTGTCCCATTATCATATTAGATATGAATCAAAATAAATATATTGTCAATAATTCTTACTTATATATTTTCACATTCTTTTTTAAAAGTAAGTATTCTTTGGTTTCAATTAAATACTTATTATCCTTTGATATTTTCCTTAAAGTATGAGAAATCTATCATAATGATTTATCTTTTAATAGGAATAACCTAAAAAATGATATTCGTTGTCAAGGCAGGATTTAATTCAGTGTTTGACAATATTTTAAAAGAAAAAAACCTCACACAACATGATTGACGTGTTAAGTGTTTTATTTCTTCCACCACAATCTTATAACTTCAAGAAATTCCTTAACTTTCATTCATAAAATTAAAAAAAAAGTATAATAAAAGTTAATGCATACAATTTTATGCTATATATAAATATTATTTTATAGCTTTTAAAAGACATATTGATAAAATGTTTAAATCAGGGGAGACCAACCCCCGCGGCACGCATACCACAGTGTGGCACAGTGGAGTTGTAATAGGGGCATGCGGAGACTTATAGAAAAATTTAAAAATATAATAAAATAATTTTTTTACAATTTTATTAAAATGTTGTTACCTTAGACAAAAAAACCCTCAAGATTTATTTGAAACACAAATGAATATAATTATACAATAGAAGATTATTATATACTCCATCATTGTGTGCTTTGACTTTCCACAAGAAGTTGACTCGCGAGATTTCGGAATTTGAGAAGAGTGAGTTTTAAAATATCTGGAAGAAAACAATGAACTGCTCAATAAGGGCTTGTTACTCATGAAATAAGACTGGTTATGGGATTAAACCTTTTTTACCGATATTATCGAACATTTAAATAATTTTAATTTAAGATTACAGATAAAAAATTGTATTTTTCCTATCCTAGTTGGTCATATATCTTTTGTAAACAAACATTTACATATTTTGTCTTAATTTGGAGGAAAAAGGATTAACACATTTCATTTTTATGCAGGAACTATCTACCAAAGTTAATAATGCTCAGAGCTATAATAGATTTAAAAATTTAATGTTTATTTTGAAGGATTTCTTCTGTGCTAAATTGGATGATTTTCAAGGTCATATAAAAATTCTGACCCTTTTCATAAATCCCTTTTTAATTTCTCTACAAGACATTCATTGTTACCCACCTGAAATCCAAATCAAAATTATTGATCCACAGCTCTATACTAGACTGAAAAGCAAATCTAAGGAAGTTATTTCAACTCAAGTGATCCAAATTATAATGTTTTCGAAATTTGAACCAACAGCAGCCAATTTTCCAAATTTACACAATTTGGCTTTCAGATATTGTTGTAGTTTTGGATCAACAAATGTTTTCTATCATGAACACAATAAAATCGCAATATTTCTCAACTGATATACATCTAAAACAACCTAATTTTGCTCGCATCTTCAAGAACTAATCCTAACATAGATGGCTTGGCAAAAAAAAAAAAACTGCAAATTTCAAAGTCACATTGTGCAAGTACTGACTGTTTAATTATAAATTAGAATTAAATATTTAAAGTTGCTCATTTTTATTTTATACCTAAAAAAGTTTACTAAAAATAAAGTAAAAAGTTTATTAACAATAAAATCTACATATTTATTATATCTTTAAAATTTTCACTACTTAGACTTGCATAAAAAAATATGCTATTTGCGTAAAAATCCCATAAACCAATAAGTAACGTTTGTTCCTTTTGATACATTTTTGGTTTCTTGGAAAAGTTGGTATTGGCACGCATAATGATTTATTATCAGATAGTGGCACTCTCTCTTACCAAAAAGGTTGACCACCCCTGGTTTAAATATAAGAATCTTTAAGTGAGGTTTTAAAAAAAAAAACATTGTTCTTTTCAGTCTTTTCAACAATCTTTGGTAGATTTAATTTTATGCACAGATGAAGTAAGCCATCCAAAAGACAATGCTAAAACCAGAGTAAATTTAAAACTTCTCAAACACTGGAAAAAGCTCTTTGAGGGTCATCAGGTCATGTGCTGGACATTCAGTAATGATGATGAAAGGTAAGATTTTATTTCTTAGATAATTTTCTGAATTAATGCAGAATGTTTAACTTCTTATATTTTCATTGGAAACTAAATTTATTCTTCTATAGTTAAATTTTGCTTTTTATTGATTGGAATCTTTACTGCATAAGTGTGAAACTTTTGGCCTCCTGAGTCATGAAATTCAACATTTTGAATGAGTTTAAATTTTGTAGAAGAAATCTTATCAAATATATGCTAATATAGTTCTTAACCATTTTTTATTTGTCAACTGAATAATGTTTTATGATTTCCAAACACAGTTATAATAATCTTAACTATCCATTCGAGGTCTTCCAGCAACTTTAATGTTGATTATATGGATCTAATTCAGGGGTACTCAATGTTTTTTCTAGCCAAGACACATACATATGACAGATATTTAACACAGGCCATAACATGAGGATAATGGGG
>BMAV01004412.1:24080-35102 GCA_019973955.1 Trichonephila inaurata madagascariensis | reverse complement strand
TAAAACTCATTTGTTGGGGAAGGGGGCTTTTACTTTAATATTATATTAACTTTTCTATCAAACATACACAAAAATATTTACTATTATGCATCTTTTACTGAGTTATGGTTTCCTTTCATCCAAGTCCAAGCCTCTTGTTTACATTCTGTTATAAAAAAAAAATTAAAAAAAGCAAAATTGATAGATTTGATTGCTTGATTGATAAAATTTCCAACTAAATTTTGAGTTTATTATTCTTAAATAATTCATTTTCTTGGCACAATGGGCCAACTTAGGGGCCAATTAGAAAAGGCCAGCTGGCCATGTGTGACCCACCGGTTGAGTATCACTGATCTAATTCAATTAAAATATCTATTAATTAACCATTCTTTTGGCACTAATGCTGCAATTAAAGTTGTCCAGTACTCGTGATTAGAAAATTTTGTGACCAAAAATTAAAAATAGCTACTTGTCTGAATTCCTATACAGAACAATAGAAGACTACTTCAAATTGAGCTTCTACAACTGATAAAGTGTAGAAAGCATGGTATACCAGCTCAGTTTTTGTCTTTGTCGCCTGATCATTGTTCAAAAATGCTAAGTTATTTACTTGTACCTATGTTATTGTTTGTTTGTCAATTGCTCAAAGTATATTTTATGGTGCTCTAAAACATCACAATTCAAACCATCTAACCTTGTCCCCATGCTACCTAACATTGACCAATTTTAAGAATTTAGAAATTAGTTAATTTTCAAAAAATTAGAGGTATTTTATGAATATCTGAAATTTTTTTAAATATAGTTAAGTTAAATTATATATAATATAATTTTTAGTTATAATCTGTATGATGCAGTTGTGCAATGTGAAAAGGTTCCTCATTCCTGATTTACATGTAAAATAATTGATATAAAATGTTCCCATTGAAATTATTTTAAAAGTTGCAATAAAGTTTAAATTCAGTGAAACACAATAATAACTAATGAGAAAGCCTATTTTATTTTAATCGGAAATATTACTTTGTGTATATTATGTAGTTCTTAAATTTACTAATAGTATATGAGACACTGATTTTTTTACCTCTTAATATTAATACTTAGTACTTTTATTTTGTAAAATACATTCATAAGTTTAAGCTTTGTTTGTAAAAATTGCAAAGTATATTACTGTTTAAATTCATTCTCTACCAAAAATATATATGCATTGTAAATTTTATTTTATCAATTATAAATTAATAAATGCGTAATTTTTTTCATTTCTTTGAATATATAGCTGGAATTAATATAAATTTAACATTTAATATTTCTTTAGTTTTATGATAGGAAATGAAAATTATAAATTCTCTTAAATTTATCAAGCTGCAACTCTGGTGCTATTTTTCGACATTTGCTTTAAATACATAAAATGTTAATAAATAGATATTCAAGCATTTTATTTTATATACAGCAATAATTTTCATATTAATAATGTTAACTGTTAGGATGGTGAAAGATATATATGTTGCCATTCTTTATTTTATTGTTCTTCATAATTCCTTTAAATATTCGCTGATAAATGGAGTACATTAGTATGTTATCTCTAAAGAAGAGTTTTTTCTCTAATGATATTTATTAATATTTTGTACTTAATCTCTGATAAGTTGTCTTTTTTTAATATTCCAAAAAAAAATTATAGGTTCTCATCCCTCCCTTTAGAGCAGGGATTCTTAACCCAGTGCCCGCAAAGCTATTTTTGTGCACCTGCGGCTGTCCGCTATGTTCTATATGAATATCTATAGTGGATAACATACGATACCAATAATCGCATCAAATGTAACTGTTTTAAATTTTTTGTTACCTATTTAATGTAGGATATTTTTTATGAGGCTTATGATTGCAAAAAATCAAGAAATATTGTTTCTATCAAGAATTGTTATACTTTTTTTTTAACTGTGCCCACCAGCGATTTCCTCTTTGTCAGATGTGCCCAGACAGGGAATAATATTAAAAACCCCTGCTTTAGTGTGAGGATTAGTGAAAGTTATTGTATAGAAAAACTACATTCTTAAAATGTGCGGAAAATGAAAAACACTAATATCTGTTTATGTAAATAGTTTCCAAGAGTAATGAAATAATTGATATAAAAATCATTTAATTTCATCTTAAACTTTTTAAAATAATTTATGCACTTAAATTGTTAAAATTTTCAAAATGATTTTTTATCTTCATTTTTTAAATTTACTTGGAACAGAATTTTTATACTATGATTCCACCTTAGTTCCTTGTGATAAATATATTTTAGTTTATTTTTTACTTACTTTGTAGATCAATTATTTATTTATTTGCCTTTTTTGTGTTGTAATAAGTAATTTTTTATTTATTAAAAAATTGCTCATAATATTTGCATCTATTATATTTCTAAAAAATATGTAAAATAGCTGGAACTGTTGTGTTATATAACTTTCTTATTTGCCTGGTGTTATTTCAGAACAATTTACAATCCTGTGATGAATATATGGATTTCAGGAAGCCATACACAAAGCTTTCAAAAAGTATTTGTTCATAAATCTCACACATTTTCCATTGAAGATGAATGTCGTAAAGAAATAAAATCAAAGGAACACTTTTCAATATTAGTTTCTTTTAGAACTTTTAAATTTAACTATGATTATTTAAAAATACATGCTGTCTTATCCTGGTATATTGGATCAGAAACAGAGTTTGAAAATGAACTTTTTTTAGTTCTTGAAGAAAAAACATTAATTCAACAACAAATGCTATTCCTGACAGATTTAATCATTTCTGATGTTTTCGACCCAATATTTAAAGGTAAGTCAGTTCAATGACTTGAGTATAACCAATCTGACTAATCTGTATAATATAACTGAATCCAAATCTGTATAAAAATTTTATATAATTTAAAACAACTTAGTTAACACTTTTTATTATCTATTTGAATTATTCTTATGATGATAATTAGTACTTACTATCGCAACCATGCCAACTCTCAAGATAACTTATTAAATAGACAACCCCAATTTCACACATGTCATAGGTGCTGAATTGGCATCCATGTGCTTCGTTTCATATTTCTCCACTTGCTGCCATTCCAAGCCTAACCATTGATATGGCAATTTTGAATACTAAACTGAGAATCTGGGATTTACTGAATTCATATATAGTAAAATTAATAATATAATTATGTATAATAATATTAATACTATAATTATATATAATAATAAAATAATATATAAAATTAAAAATAAAAATAATAATTAACTAATAAAAATTAAATATTTTTTCTTTTATTGATTATATATTTGTTGTTTCTTATCCCTAGTTGGGCTATCTAAGACCAAACTAACTCCATCAGTCCATATTCTTCCATAAATTCCAAGAATAGAAGAGGTTTTAAGAACACCTCATCCAAGTTAAAATTTAAGCACTGTAAAATGTGTTCTGGTGATGCCTGAGCTGCAATACTCAAAACTCTGTTTTATTATTAAAATTCTTCTATTATTTATTTAAATTTCTTATTATTTTCCACATGGTATTTTTTGACAATATTTTTTATATTCCCATCAGTGTATTCTGTTTTTAGAATTTGCGCAGTTTTATTCAATGTTGCCAATATGGTTGTGATTAATACATAAGTACCTGATAATTTTTAAAAATTTTCTTTAGTAAAAATGATAAAAGTTTGGTTTGGAAAAAGTATTTTTTATAACTGTGTTTCAATTGGAATTCAATCACCAAAAGAAAAAAAAATGTTAGACAAATATTATATATACAGTGGTGGCCAAAATTGTTATAATTTTGAATTTTGTATGCTTATAGAAAATGTTATCTTGCACAAAATGCAAAGTCTTTTATATCATTTTAAAGATAATTTAATACTGAATTTAATACTAAAAAAAAAAAAATTAAATATTTGCAATGCAAAATAAGTTATGCTGCAATAACTATCGATATATATTAGATATTGATGATAGCAGTGAGTTATCAGTGCTTAGTAAGGTAGACTTTATTTTTTATTGAAACTTCACATCAATGTTTCATTGAGCTGAGAATAGTTTTAAGCTCTCCCTTCATTATTACATGATGCCAAGAAACAATTATAGTTTATATTAGTTTCTTTTTATTTCAATTAGTTTCTTTTTTACCTTATTCGGACAAAAGTTTTCAAACAGTGCCACAAGTTTTTGATAGGATTGAGGTCAAGACTGTTTCCTGGCTAGGGCAACAATGATATTTAATCAAAAAGCAATGACACCAAATAAAAGAGTGGATTGGACACTTAGAAAGAGATGTGTGATAAGAAAATGGTCTTTCCTATGATAAAATTGCGGGACATGTGGGTGGTTCAGTGATTATCTCTGGAGATTGAAAGTTTTTTTTTAATGTTAGGAGACAAATTTAATAAAAAAAATTATTTAAAAAAAAAGGCCAAAAAAGGTGCACCCATTCTATTGATGACAGAAAAACAAAAATACTATGTCTCCAAGATAAAAGAATGTCATCAACAGTTATCTGAAGGATGCTGGTGTTTCTGTCAGTTCAAAAACAATCAGGAGAAGATTAGAAAATGGTTAGACTAAGAGATAGAACTGCACGAAAAAGGCCTGATCTCAATTTACAACAACACTAAAAAAAACTACAGTAATCAAAGGAACACATTAATTGGACAAATGATTAGTGGTCACGTTATATGGAGGGATGAAACTAAGATATTGTTATTCGGTAGTGATAGCCGAAAGTATGTAAGATGAGGAATAGGAGAAATGCTGCATCCAGGCACCTGTGAAGTATCCACATAGTTTTATGATTTAGTCATGCATATCAGCAGATGGTATCGGTCGCCTTCGCATCAACGATGGAACACTGAATGCCAGGAAATACATTGACACTATTCTGGAATCCAGACTTCTACCTTCCACCAAGGAATTATTTACCAACAATGCTTCATTTATTTTTCTGCAAGTTTCTGCTCCTTGCCATACAGTAAAGTAATTGAAAGACTGGTATCATTCAAAGATCATTGAATTGTTGTCCTGAACAGAAAGCACTCCTGACCTCAATCCTATCGAAAACTTGTAGCACTGTTTGAAAACTCTTGTCCGAATGAGGAACCCATGATATAAAATGGAAATAATTGAAGATATAATTGTTTCCTGGAATCTTGTAATCACGAAGGAAGAGATTAAAACTATTTTCAACTCAATGAAGCATTGATGTGAAGCTGTAATAAAAAATAAAAGCTACCCCTCTAAGCATTAATAACTCACTGCTATCATCAGTATCTAATGTATATTGATAGTTATTGCTGCATAACTTTTTTTGTGTTGCAAATATTTCATTTTTATTTTTTGTATTGAGTTTAGCATTAAATTATCTTTAAAATGATACAAAACACTTCATAAGTGTCCACAATTTTGGCCACCACTGTATATAAATATATATATATATATATATATATCTTACTATCTCATGAATGCAATTCATAATGGAGATGGTGAATCCATCCATAAAGGAATCCGTTGTGAGCTAGATTATTAAAAAAAATTTCCATTTGATTGTGTGCAGTGAATGTGGAAAAAATTGAATTTTAAATAGTTTTTCTTTTATGTACAACATTGTATTTAATGAAATATAATGAAGAAAAATTATAAGGTCTGGCAAAACTCATCATTACTTTCTCTGCTACACATCCAAGTTTTAAAAAAGTTGAATTTTGATGCAAAAGTTAACAGTTTTATATATATAACTATTTCTGTCGAACTAACTACAGCAAAAAATAATTTTTTCTTTAATTTTAAAATTCATTTTTGTTTTCACACGTAAAAAGCTGGGAAAAGATGATTAAGTCAACTTAAATTTTAAAGCTTTTGTAAATTATTCATTTTTTGTGGTTTTTAATCTTCAAACTATGAACCATTTTAACAAATCCAATTCACATGCCTTAGAGATATTGTAATTTTTGTGAAAATGGGAAGATGCAAACAATTAACATTAATTGAACAAAGTAAGATCTTTGATCTTAAAGAATGTAGTTAAAATGCATAGGATAAAGCTAAAAGATTAAAAAGAAATCAACGACTGTTACATCAGTGGTGCACACACTATTTTTTCTACAGGGGTGGAGTGTCGAAAGTCCACTATTCTCATATCATACTCCAATATGCCATAAACATATTTTTTGTCAATTGTCAGGAATAAAAAAACAGTAAAAAACAAGTTATTAATTGTACAATCAGCATTAATTAATAAAATAAAATATTAATAACAAATATTTAATTTTGTTTATATATTATACATGTAGAATTACGATCAGATGGGGAAAAAAATCCAGGGCGATGGGTAGGGGTCTGAACTCGTGGACCCCCCACTCACACACCAACATCTTGTGTGTGCTTCTGTGTTGAATAAGACATTTTAAAAAGATAGAGATGATTATGTTAAGTTTAAGAGTGCATGCCAGCTCTCTTCATTGACTCCTCATAAAACAAGATCAATTGCTAGTCAGATCATAAAAACTTTATTCACAAATCGTGACTGAGTACCTAAAATTTGCAAAGAAACATGTTACTTTTGGGAATCAATGGCACAATGTTTTTTCAAAGGAAAAAAAGTTTAATCTCAATGGGTTTAAATACCATGCAACTAATTCAGAAAACTAAAAAGACGTCTGTACAGAAAATTTATTTCTGGAGGCTTCTCTGATAACATCTGGTGAGAAGATATTCAAACAGGATAATGCATCCATTCACAATTCAAGCTCTACGATATCCTGTTTTTAACCTAATAATGTTCAATATCTTTAATGTAAATCTGATCCCTGTGCCCTGAGTTGAACCTAATGGAAAATTATTAAGGCATTGTGGTTCGTAAAATTTACTGAAATGGTGAAACTTATACCTCCAAAAAGCCTTAAAGTGGCCATTGAAAACAAAGGGGAAATCATCACAAAAAACACTGTGATGAACTTTTCAATTCTGTGGCCAAAAGAACGATTAAAATAATTGATATGGCAGAAGTTTTCTGATAGATTCGTAAATAAAATCTCACGGGACGTAAACACTTTTCCCAACTCTGCATGTGTAAAATGCAAAAATATATTTTTAAATAAAAAGTTATCAAAATTTGCATACATTTTAAGCATGTAGTTCTAAAGTTATTAAAGATTTTCACTTGGGCCTATTTTTCTTCCAACTCAGTATTAATTTTATCAGTATTAATTAATTATGTATATTAATTTTATCAAAAAAATATTTTCATGCATTTTTAGTTTTATGTTCCATGTGTTTCTCATTATGGATAAATTTCTGTTATTGATAAGAATCTGAAGGCTATGAAACTGAAATATAGTTACTGTTTGTGGATTATGAACTCATTCTTGATGGCTGCAGTAGCTGAGTGGTCATGGTTGGGAGCTCATGGCTGGTGTTGTCGTCGTGGATTCGAAACCTAGTATCATTAAAGACTGCCACATGTAGAAGGGATGATGCACATTAAATATGTTTAAGTTCAAAGTCCTTCCTTTTGTGTTTTGGGAGTTTAAGAAGTAGGGTGCCTCAGATGTCATACTTGTCACTTGACTGTGGTTCAAAATTACGAGGTACATTTCCTGTAGCTCGCATGTTGCTTCACAGTGCAACTTAAATTAAAATAAAATCAAACTCATTCTTGATTAAATAATTTCTAAATTAACATATGGCACTAACTGTGTTTTGCTTCATAAAACCAAATGAAATTAAATATCAGGTTTGATTTAAATTATTTGTTATATGTGTAATTCTACAAAAGTTTGTTATCTAACATCATGTTATCTCATCAATGTTTGTTTATTTATTCAGTGTTTCTTTATATTTTTTTAAAAAATTCATGCAAAAAATTTACTAAGAATTTATTTTTGCTTCAGATATTTCTACTTTAGAAGACCTGGCTTGCTTAAAAATATGGCAACAAAGAGTTGTTTTTACATTTACAAGTTTTAGGACAAATCTGCAGAATATTGAAACATTTTTTCCAAACATTTCAAATTTCACCCTGGCTCCTCATTTGGAAAAAGCTTATTTGAAAATCTTTAAAGAGAATTATTCATTTCTGTTTGGAGTTCATATTGTATTCAAAACCCTGAATCATTCAACTGTAGAAGCAGAGGCCTTTGTTAAGTAAGTCATATTTATTTTCTTTAAAATTCATTTTTACTTTGAATCAGAATAATTATATTTTGTTAAAAAAAATTTTTCATATATGCTTCAAAGTCATAGTAAAATGATTGATAAAAAATCGACCAAAATTAACCTTTTTAATTTTATTTTTTTAAGAACTTTTTTAATTACTTAATTTTTTGACCTGGTGGTAGTTGGTTGTGCTGGCTGTTGGAGGTAGTGCAGGAAACCAAAAAAATAATGCTATTTCTTTATAACTGTACTATTATAAATATAAATTTAATTTCTGTTGTTATAGTTTCAAACTCTTTGATTTATCTTTGTCAACATTGAATACAAGTATCATACTACCAAACTTTATTTAAAAATGTGATAGTTTTAACTTTACAAGTATTTATTAACAAATAGTTAGTTGCCACAATAATTTAAGTAATTAAATAACATTTTAAAATATTTAAATAGCAAGAGTGGGCCTTTACATCTTATATGTGTAATCAAATGTATGACAAGGATAGTGTTTGTAGAATATGCCATTGCTCAGTCTCCTCATGTTGACATACAAAGTGAGGTGGTCAGCATCATCTAAATTAAATTTAAATGGTATTTATCTGACAAAAATTTACTCAGATTTAACAAAGAGTAGTATTTTTCAATTATTTTCTAATTTTTTACTGCTTGTATATTATTTTTGATACATGTTTGACACTTATTCATAAAACGACATTTTTTCTTTTTTATTTCCAGAGATGAAGATCAACTTTTGTTGCTAGAAAAGTATTTTTACCTACATCTACCAACTGATGTATTAATACTTCCTAATGGATTGACGGCTGTTGAAATTACTCATCTAAAACAACAGGCAGTATGCTTTATGAAGGATGAAATTGATTTATTGTTATCCATGATGAATATTTATAATGTGCAAGGGAATTTTGAAAAATTCAATTTTCAGCCAGAGACAGTTGTTATGTCTAAAGAAAACTTTCTAAGGTTACGCAAAACTCTACTTAAAAAAGAATGCAGAACTGATAATATTATGCAAAAATTAAGTAATTTGAATTTTTTCAAGAAAACAATATGACAAAAGGTAGTTTGTTGTAATGTAAGTTGAAACATAGAATGAGACATTAAAGATAAGACATAAGTTTATTTTTCTACATAAGTACCAAGTACATTGAGGCATTTGTCATATCGCTTTATAAGCTTCAAAAAACTCTCCAGGAAAAACTCGGGACTTTGCATACGTAAGAAGAGTTTAACGACTTGTTTGATTTCAGCATTGCTTCCAAAGCGCCTTCCAGCAAGATTCTTCTTCAAAGCTAGAAACTAATGAAAGTCACTTGGTATGCAATCGGAACTGTATGGTGGATGGTGTAAGCGCTCCCAGCCAAGAGTTGAACTTTGGTTTTGCGTTGCTGTCGCAGAGTCATCCAACAACAGAACACCAGATCTGAGAAGCCTGAGCCACTTTTTTCGCCCTTTCAATTTTGACAGGGTATCACAGTACTGCATAGCATGTACCCGATGTTATGGTGTCTTGCTTGTTTTCCTGCTGTGTCATCTTTTGCCCATAACCCTTAAACGCTTCTTCCATATGAAAAGCCCTCGAGTTTATCCTGGAGGGATTTTTGAAGCTTATCAAGCGGTATGACAAAGTGTCTCAATGTACTTGGTACTTAAATGGAAAAATAAAGTTATGTCTTATTTTTAATGTCTAATTCTATATTTTGACTTCCATACACAAGTCTGACCACAGTCAACAGGGGAAACTTATTTTCCAACTCACCCTTGTATTAAAGGAAATTTTTCTAAAGTAATACTGAATTTGAAAAAGAGTGAAAATTATACGTGGAAAATTAATTATTTGTTGAAAGGTAAATAAAGTGCTAAAGAAAAAATGTTTTAATACTATACTGCTCAAATTAATTGGGACAAATGGTAAGAAAATGATTTTTTCTAAAATCTTAGCTTTTAATCATTACATACCTTAAGGGGACAAGGTATGATTTACGAAAAAAATTTTAATTTAAGGATTTTTAATATTTTTTGGTTGCTTCCTATGTATGTATACTATGTTAAACATATTTTGTGCTCAAAATTTCATAAAAAGCTAGCCATGTAATTTTTTAAGGAAAAAACTTGAAATTTTTGAAGTGATTTTAAAATGCTACTCCTCCTACAAAAATTGACGTGCATGCATGAAATTTGATTTACAAGTACGTCAAACTATGTATAATAAACGTTGGTATGGGTTTTGCGTTAATGTGATTGGTATTCTTACAATACTTCTTTTTATGAATGTTTATTGAAAATTTCTTAAAAAATGTATAAATTCTGAGTTTAATTATTTTTAAAAAAATAAATATTGCTTTGATTCAAAATTGCATACCAACTTTTGTTACATGTATTATTGAGAATAGGTAAAAAAAAATTTCAAAGCATTAGGCGCAATAGAAAAAAATCCTTAGCATTTTAAATGAAGACAAAATAGTTATTTTATCTTTCTAAGATACAGAAGTTTAAAATTTTGATTTGTCATAGGGATGTGAATAAAAACGAACGTAAAAGCTATCATAATTCTGCGTTTTTTAAGTTTAGAGCTTTCAAATTTTGTGAGGTTATAGAAAAGTATATAAAGAAAAATTTAGGCTAAAAAAATTAAATCTGATTTTTTGTCCGATTTTGGTCAATTGAATCGTACTGTGTCCCCTTAAGTAGACAGAAAAACCTCTATATTAGTACAAAATATGTCCTCCTGCAACAGAAACGACCTCTTCAACTCGTCTTGGTATTGACTTCACTAGTGTAGCGCACATCATGGAACCACACTTGTATAGCACTTTTTATCATTTGTTCTGTTGTCATGCAAATCATCTTAGCTAAACGATCCTTGAGA
>BMAV01004412.1:6535-23980 GCA_019973955.1 Trichonephila inaurata madagascariensis | reverse complement strand
TATTTTGACTTCCATACCCAAGTCCGCCCACAGTCAACAGGGGAAACTTATTTTCCAACTCACCCATGTATTAACCGAAAATTTTCTAAAGTAATACTGAATTTGAAAAGTGGGAAAATAAAATAAAAGTGTTTAATTTTCCCACTTTTCAAATTGTGACAAGAAGTAAAGTCATGTTGAAATGTTCCATCAAATGTTTCCATGAATACAATAATTCTACTGTGTAATTTTTATATGTATTTGACAGAATTCATCAAGGATTTAAGAGGAACTAAGCTTCTAGTGTCATTTGTTGTGAAAAAAATACAAAACATTTGCTTAAAAGGGTGTTTTACAGTCTGTTGGGTATGATCTGGTAGCAGAGTCTCGCCTTCATTTCGTCTAACTACACCTAATTTGCATCCCTACACAAATGAATGCATTTCTTCACTGGAAATCACCTTCTTCTAGTTGTTAACAGTCCAGGATTGGTATTTTGGGTCAATGCTAAACGTTTTTTCATCTTTTACTGAACTGAAAATTGCTTTTTCTACGGTCTTGTTACCTTACGACTAACTTCCAGAAGCCTTTTCCATATAGTTGAGGGTCTTTCTTCAACAACATACTTCAATAAACCCTTTGATGGTCTTCGCTTATCTTTCTTGGACTTAATTTGCTATTTCTTATTAGAATTTTATCAGTTCTTGGAGTAGTTTTCCGTTTGACCTTACATTTTCCTTTTCTTTTTGGAGATGGTGTTCTGGAATCTTAAAATGTTCTTAAAATGCTTGAAACAATTGGATTTCCCACAATAACAACTGTAGCTGTATCTCTCACAGTCATCAAAGTGGGGTCATTAAGAGTGATTATTTTAGAACGCTTCCTTAAAGTAATATACATCTCAGAAAGAGTAAAAATAATGCATGTTACAAGGAATGCAAAACTATAACCACCAGCTGCTACACTGAAAAGCTCACAAATGAACAATTGATACACCAACAAATCAAATGAGTAAATTATAGTCAAGTTCAATCAATCACAATATCTCTATGCAGATATAACCAATTTGAGGGGGTTCAAGACATCACTGATAATCACATACCAACTCAAACAGGAAAAAAAAATTCTTGTCCCAATTAATTCGAACAATATAGTATGTATTTTTAAACAATGCTATTATTTTTAATATTTTGATAAGTTTTAAATATTTTTTTAATAAAAGTGCCTTATGTATTACGATCTATTTGTATTATATGTATTGTTATTTTAATATTTAATATGTGTATGTTTTTATTAAAAAACTATATTTTGTTTATGTTAAGTATCATTTCTTAAAAATTGTCAAATATATTACAGAAATGGACAAAAACTGTAATTGACAAGTCATGGAATTGTTTATTTTTAATGGAATAGTGCAACTATTAGATGCTCAAAAAATTCTTATTGTATCATTTTTATTAAAGCAAAGAGAATGCAAGTGTAAAAAAAAAATGTAAATTAAAAAATAAAATAAGTATATTTTATCAGTAAACCCTTTTTATTGAAACTATAGAATAGGGCTGTATTAAAAAAATGATCTGCAAATTCTAATTGCAAAAGGAAATATTTTCCTTGTAATCTGAATAAATATCTTAGTTCCTAAATAATGAATTAATTCTCGAGTCAACTGGTTCAATTCTTGAACCCCACACGTTGAGTCATTTTGCTTGTTTGGTTTATGTTCTTAACTGGGGTAGTTATTCTTCAATTTTGTAAAAATTCTGTGATGGAGAGATTCTTTAGAAATTGCATTGACTTCAAGAGAACATGAACATTGCACAGGACGTAAAATCTCATCAATTTCACTTTAACCAGCTATGCAACATCATGTACCAGGAAAGATTTCCATGAATATTTTCTAAAGGCCAGTCTAATCTTTTTGAATTTTTGTTCTCAAGAACTATTTCTCCCGCCGAAATGCTATAACTTCTCTGAATTCTTTTGATATTTTGTTTTAAAGGACCCAAAAATATTGTGATGTGAAATATCTATGAAGGACTTAAAGAAGTTTGACTCTGTGCAAATACCTTTTTTGTGCAGTGTTCACTAAGGAACAGCAATCAGAAATATTTTTTGTAGTGTGACCCACCTAAATCTATTCCTGTTACTTCAGAATCACACCCTGATAGATGTGATCTCCTAGCAGAGGAGCAAAATTGATACTTGATGTAAAATCTTCTGCATTGACCTAATATTTTTCAACTGTACTTCTGCTTTTTAAAATGCAATATTTTCCTTTAAGACATACAAATAAAATCTGAATTCCAAAGTACAAAAGTTTTTTGTGCTTGTGCATAACTATGCTCATGACAAGAGGAAGAGCTGAAGGTAAGATTATTGGAAACTTGAAATCCTCCGAGTCTTCTCTGAAAGTTAATCTGGTCTTAATTCTAAACAACCCTTTTTACAGCAACCACGCCATATTTCCACATGTGAGATCTGTTAAAAATGGAATGTAAAAGTTCTAGAAGTTTCCACTCTTTCGTTAGGCACTGGGTTAAGGATGGACTTCCTTTGATTTTTTTCAGAACGATCGAACTCTGTATGGCAAATCTAAGTTTGCATCAGTGGGATTGTTAATGGAAGGAAGATACATATTGTAAAATCAACTTTTATTTACTCTAAGCATTATTTTGATGAGGTTACAAACAGCACACAAATGGGAGCGAACTACCTTTCCTCTTAATAATAACTATCGATCTGATACAGATGAAATCAGGTAGACGCATTGGAGCCGAATATCGTACTTTCCTATTAATGATAAGATGACTATAAGTCTCATGTATATCTAACAAAGATACGTATTGGGTGTAAGGAAAAGTTTGGTCGTTTTTTTCTAAACATTTCTGACATTAGAAGTTCTGCGAAGCAGAAAATAGTTGAAAAATAAAATTTTCCCGTTATATGAGCTTTATTTCTGCTGCCTTCTTGTGTAATATAATGTCTTTTGCGACAAAACATTTCAGTATTCATTGGTAAGTCCACAGTATTTTTTTTATAAACCCTGAGAGAGATTTTTGTTTTTGTAAAATTGAAAATGTGTAAATCTTTCTACTTTATTTTCAAATTATTTTAGAAGTGCTTTGAAATACTCTTGGAACAAAGCAGCATTTACTAATATATTTAATTTAACTTGTCTTTAAATACTTTCGGGGGTATAAGTAGCAATTATTATTACATTTTAATCTTAATCCTTAAGGCGTTGATTTTTCGCTGTTCAGACCTTCCACTGTTTTTTTTTTTTTTATTTATTTATTTTTGTTTATTATTTTTACCCCGCTTCTCCTTCCAAAGCGCACTTTTTTAAAAAGCGTGAACGGACGAAACGGCCATCCCTCCCCCAGAAATAGTAAAGTTATTTAACCCTAATCAAAAGTAAAAAAAATCATAAATCTATATAAATTAAAATTGTATATATATCTCTCTTATGCCTTCCTAACCCGTTCATCTGATTGCACTGAAACTGGTTGCACACTTGCCCACAAAGGTTTCCGAGTTAGTAAAACTATCTTCCGATAGATGCCTAAGTGATGTTGCGGTGATTAAGGGGTAGCCGAGTGGTATAGGTATCGGATCGTGGCTTGCCTTGTCACGAGTTCGAACCCTGTACCACTAAAGACCCGCCGTGTAGGGCAGCGAGACACGTTAAATCTGTCGAGAGCTGAAACGTCCTCCCGTTGGTGTGGTGTGGTAGTTAGGAGAGGGGGGTGCCAGCTCACGGGTGGCGTCCACGTCACTTGACCATGGTTCAAAATTACGTGGTCCGTCGCCCAAAGCCCTCGTGTAGCTGAACACAGTGCGACGTTAATATTCAATCAATCAAGCGGTGATTAAGGGACATTATAGATAATTAGAAATACAGTCTTGAAATTTAACAAGAAGATTTCTTTTATGTAGCAGATACCCGCTACAACATGGTTTTAGTGAAAATCAACCCCTAAGTGGTGTTGCATAAGATTAAGGTGCGATATAGAGATAATTATTTCTATTTTTAAACTATTAGACCTCCAGACTAAAATTTTATAGGCATGGAGTACAGATCCTCTAAGAAAGGGTGTTGCCAACATCACCCCCCAAAGTGTTTGTAAAGGGTTAAGAGCCGTTATAGAGAAATATTCACGTTTTTTAGCTAGTAGATCTGCAGATTTGAAATTTGGTTGATAATATTCCTTTCAAGGAGGGGAACCGCTACAAAAAAGGTTTTTACGAAAATTGAACCCTAAGGGAGTTGCGAGAGGAGTAAAAGGGGTGTATAGATAAAAGAGAATTCCGTTTTTTCAAAATATTAAACCCAGACTTTTGAAATTTAGCTGGCAAGTTTCTTTTATGGAGTAAAGATCTTCTAAGAGCTAAATAATTTTTTGCGAAAATTGACATCGAAGAGGGGTTGCGAGGGCGCTTAATATATATATAAATTCCTTTTTATGAATAACTAAACCTATAAACTTGAAATTTTTTCAGAAAACATGTAACATACATGCTACAATTTTATCCTAATTTTTTTTCTCTAATGGGTTCTTACATGGCCGTGCTATTAATCACAGTCACAAATACAATAAAAATATTTTCTGCTTTAGTTAAAAAATAACGTAGTTTGACTCGATTTGAGAAAATGATGTCACCTAATTTTGACTCTCCATTCAAAGAAATTTATTACCCATAGGCCTAGACAAGTCACTCGCAGAGATGACCCATTTGGTTAATGTTCCAAAATGATGCAACAGTTGATACCTTTTTAGCTTTAAAATTATTGGAAATCTTTTTTAACAAAATGACTTCATTTAAAAAAATGCAATCTCAAATGTGGGACTGAAATCAAGCAATAAATTAAAAAAGCAAATGGAAAATATTTTAAGGGACTAAATGTTCGAAGTGTTTTGTTTGCTTTATAAATTCTTCTAAACCAATGGAAAATTGACTGAGCTGCACAAAAGGAATTGCTGAAGAAGAAAGAAAGAAATTTAGCTAGTTATGCTCACATGACTCATTCAGCGATCTCTTAAAGAGATACAGAGCCTACATTAATGTGAAAGGATTAAATATTCCAATGGCTTCTGGACTCCAAAGATCACTAATACTTCTTTTATATATATGCAAAATTGAAACTTCCATATGGCTGTCCTTCAATAGATTACCCCATCCAATCAGCAACTAATCCACATTACAAATTTTGTGAATTTAGCAAGTAAAAATTATACTGGCAATATTAACACCTATCAAGAAATGCACTAAAGATGTTGAATTTGAGAAGCAGGTATCTTGGCCAGTAAGAAATATCTGTTTTTCTTTTATCTCTTTTGTCCAGGAACTTCATGTATATTTTTTCCTAAGCACGGACTTCAAAGTTAAAGTGATAATCCCTTAGGAAGCTACTCACATAAGCTTTATGCATTTGATATTTCTGACGAATTTCAACACCCCCACAGGTATTGTGGATAATTTCTTCAGTTGTAATAGGTTTATCCCCTGGCACAATTGCTTCTTCACTTAAGCTTTCTTTTGTAGGATTTCTGACTACCTGTGTCAATAAAAGCTCTTAGAAGAAAATTATCCTTCTTTCTGTGAAGAAATACCGCCAAAGTTTGAAGGACATTAGAGATAAACATGTATGATTTCTGTTTTATTGACCAGTGGCGTAGCATGGGGGGTGCCGAGGAGGCCATGGCCCCGGACGGCATACGAAAAGAGGCGGCAAGCACCGCGATATTTAAATTCAAAAAATATTTCAAACTCCAAATCGCGCTCGCGCTGACACAAGCCAAGCGGAACCGCGTGGATGCGACAGGGTGGAGCGGAATGAAGTCATAGAAGCCAAGTCATAAAATTTTTACGACTTTGGTGTTTCGTACAATTGTATGCTCAAGGGGCGGCTCTAGGGACGGACAAACCGGACCCATGTCCGGGGTGGCATTTCGACCGAATTTGAAAAATACTTTTTTTTTTGCTACGAATTATTTTCTAAAGTATTGTTATTTACACTTTGGAAACGAGGAACATACTTATTTTGTTTTTGACTGAATTGAAAAGTCGACCATTGCTAATAAAATTTGCAACGATTGTATATCTTAAAAAAATATAATAATTGTATTACGTGGCGATTTGACTTCGCAAGTGTATGGGCACCCGACCTCGGGATACAAGTAAATATGCTTATCTTAAAAAGATTTTCACTGCACTGATGTAAAGGGGATCCCGGGAAATCATCAGATTTCAGTACTTTTTGTATTCCCGGGAATGACACGGGCTTAAATAATCCATCAAGTAGCTATTTTTTACTGGACTAAGGATTTCAACCTCGACTATAAATTTTAGCTGACCCTACTGAGGCAATTTATGATCGTTCTCCCCGAACTTCCCAGATAAAGGAATTTTCATTCCCCCAGCAGTGGGGTAAACGTGTAATAAGAGAAAAGTAACACCCACGAAGAGTCGAGAATTTTTTCAGCTTGTCGTGGGTAAGAAAACTTGGTCAACTTTGAACCTTGAAACTTTTGGGTCAAATCAGTTCCTGTCTAACGAACATCGCGCGCTTCGTGAACTAAAAATATTCAGTTTTTAAAGAAATCGCATTTCGTAACCTACCAGCACGACCAATTAGATCAAAGTTCTGAGATCTTGATTTATGTGGATAACGTAAGCATTAATATTTAAAACTATTTATTTAATTTTTTAAATTTTTTTTTAGAAAAGTTGTTTTTATTATGAGCTATTTAATTGGATTAGTAATTTGAAGAAGGGAATGAACCACAACAAACTATTTTGGGGAGATTTTTAAGCAATCTCGCGCGCGCGCGCGGAACTTTTTTTAATCCTTATTTTTCTTAACCAAACACTTTCGTATGAGATTTCGTGTGACACCAGTACTAATTGAGGCAACTTTTTAGAATTGGCCCATCTTCTGGCAAAGTACGACCCTGTTCTCAAAGAGCATTTAGTAAGAATAAAAATGGGCCAAAACGGTTCTCTCACTTAATATGTCACCTCAAATTCAAAATGAGTTTATAGGAATTTTAGGAAACAAACTTCGCCAAGTAATTATAGCTAGTGTCCAAAAGGCTAAATATTATTTCATGATTTTTGACAGCACCTCGGATACTTCCCACAAAGATCAAACAAGCCAAGTAGTAAGATACGTGATGATTGAAAACCAGGAAATTAGAGTAGAGGAATCTTTTATAGAATATCTTTATTATCATTGAAACGAAAAACAAAACAGCGGAAGGTATAAGTGACATGATAGTAAACAAAGGCTGATGGGCTCGACATTATGAACTGTAGAGTGAAAGCTTACGATAATGCTGCCACGATGGCTGGATGTCCCACAGGTGTGCAACAGCGAATAAAAGATATCAATCCTAATGCCAAATTTGTTCCTTGTTCAAACCATTCGCTAATCCTAGTTTGCGTACATGCAGCTTCAGTAAAGATAAATTCGGTGACTTTCTTCGATACGCTAGAACGCTGCTACTCTTTTTTTTTTTCTACGTCTACGTACCGATGGGAAGTTCTTGAATCCACAGGAAAATGTTTGAAAAGGATTCAGAACACATGTTGGAGCACTAGAGGTGATGCTGTAAATTATATTAGACATCATTACAAAGAAACTAACTGCACAGGAAAAACTGACGGAAACGAGTGAGTTTTAATACACGCACAGATGAAGGAAGATTATTAGTCTGTATGCAATCGCATTCGTTTTTATGTTACTTAGGCTTCTGGCAACCGGTACTGTGTGAAGTCAATGAAGCTCAAAATTATTTGCAAACAGAGGGACTTAATATCCACCAACGTACTCAAAAAGTATCTGCTTTACAAACCATATTAGAAGCAAAACTAGAGGAATTCGCGGATGATGCTTTAATATATGTTAAAAGTTAATATGAAAAGCTTGAAATTTCTTTTGAACCCCCAAGAGGAAGCATATATTTGGCGACGGAAGTAAAGATGTTCACTTATCGTACGAAGATGACTTCATGCGAGCAATGTTTTCTTCAATAGACAGAGTAACTGCTGACATTAGAGAAAGATTCCAACAGTTGCCAAATCTTCTAAAATATGCTTTTTTAAGACCTGGAGTGATATTGAGCATGGACAAACTTAACTTGGATCAAGCTCCTCAAGACATTAATAAAGAATTCCAACTTCAGCGCGTACGTCTACAAGCTTAGTTGCAAAAAAAGTTAAAAAAGAACTCATTAGGTCCGGCTCTCTCTCTGGGTTTATTAAAATATATTATTGAGTCAAAACTTGAAGATGTCTTACCAAACATTGTCATAATGTTGAGAATTTTTTTTAACATCTGCCATCAGCAATACCAGTTGAGGAAGAAGCTTCTCTAAGCTAAAATTAATCAAAAATTATCTTAGATCGACTATGTCCACGTTAAGATTAACAAATGTAGCTATTCTGGCAATTGAGCAGGACATACATATTGATAATGACAATTGTATAAAAGATTTTGCTCTGAAAAAAAAAAAAAAAAAACGAAAAGTGCATTTTTAATCAATAAAAATTTAAAGCTGCTTTATTTTTTACTTTTACTAATTTTCTTGACTAATAATTAAAATAGAGGGGCGGCAAATTTCCGGTTTGCCCCAGGTGGCGAAAGAGCACGCTACGCCACTGTTGTTGACCACTATGTTTTAACCAAGAAACTCCAAATTTTTTTTTCACTGGACACATGACACTATAATGTCTTATTTGGAGACAGTAGTTCAGAGTAAAATTAATTTTACAATAGCACTTCTCCACTTGATATACATCCTTCAAATATCGATAGCAAAATTTCTGTTTGGATAATATATTTGTTCTTTCTGGTAAATCTAAATTTAGAGCAAGTCTACAGTTTTTGCTCTAGGGATTCTTTTCACCGTAAAAAAAAAAAATAAAACACACACACAGGTTTTGACAGCAAAATTCTAACTCCCTGCAAAGAGTCAGTGGCAGTGGGTGCATTTCTTTTTGATTGCAACTTTGCAAAAGAGAAAATCTTTTTAATCACAGATTTATCCGTTTCCCTGCTTTCAATTATTCATTTTTTGAAATTGCATCAAATTCTCGAGTCGAGATTGTCTCTTTTTCAATTCCTACTATTAGTTCACATTGTCTCTTTTTCAATTCCTACTATTAGTTGACACTCTCTATATATTTATTTATTTATATTAGTGGAATTTTCAATCGTTAATAAAATACATTTTAAAGCGCTCAATTGAGCTGAAATTTTATATGCATGATTTTTTTGGATAACGATACAGTAATTTAATTATAATTAATAAAAATTAATTGATTGAAACTAATTATTCAAAGAAGTACAAGTACAGCCACGTTGGCATCATTTTTGGCAACTTAGCGACCCTTTTGGCGACTTGTGTCAAAACTTGAAAAGGTTTTTTTTTTCTCACATTTTAAAGCGCTCATTTGAGCTGAAATTTTCTATACACTATTGTTTTAGGTAAAAATACGATATTTAATTATAATTAATTAAAATTAATTACCACTTAATGTTGTGATTCTATCATATGTATATACATATTTATATGAATTGTAACTATTTAATAAAAAGTAGCTAAAATAAAATTTTTCTTTGTTGATCTAGGTAGGAATTGACTTAAAATTTTTTTTTTATATTTTTTGTTTATCATTTAAATTAATATTTTTATTCTGTCATGATCTGGAATTTTCTGTTACAGACAAGATTCAGCAATAGGGAAGAGCACTGTAGAATATTTTCCATTTGTTTCTCGCAAACTTTCCAAAGCTCTCAATTGTTTTTCGATGCGATCATATAAAGTTAGAAATTTACCCTTTGATCCATTGAGTTCATAGAAATAGTTAACTTCAATAGCTCCAGTACGAAAAATTCTATAAGTAAATCTTCTCTTACGATACTTTACAGAATGAAAATTCTCCCTCAATGTTGGAAAACTTGCATCTAATTCTTGGGCTTCAGTGGAAGGTAAACATAGCCTGTATTAAGTTTTGAAATTTATCACCATCTACACAAAATCTAGATCGCTCTCAAATTTACTACATTGGCCCCAAAATGGCAAAAAATCAGCCTTTATCTTCTCTGCAAACTTTTTAAATTCCAATAAAGGTAACTTAAATTTTCTTTTAAACAAACTCTGCACATCATAACTGACATCAGTACTTTCAGTGCCTGTACACTTTGTTTTAAACATCAAATTAATTTATTTAAAATATTCTTCTAAAGTCATCTACTCCATTAACTACGGAATTCAATTTTGTTGAGGTTTTTTTTTTTTCTACTTCAAGCTACATCAGTGACGCACACAAGGGGGGAGGTCCCTTGATTTTTTTCCCGATTGGTTATAATTCTAAGTATATAATACGTAAAATTTAATTAAATATTTGTTATTAATGATTAATTTTATTAATTAATGCTAATTATTTATTCAATGAATAGTTTTTTACTGTGTTTTGTTCCTGAAAATCGATAAAATCAAAAATACCATGATACAAGAATGATGAACTTTCAACCCCCTTGAAAAATTCCTGTGTGCGCTACTGAGCTACATCATACCTAGAGTTTTTTCATTTAACATACATAGATCGTTATATTTTTCACTAAACAGTTCCTAATTGGACAATAAATCAAAAATGTTACTAGCCTTTGAAATTTTATTATTAAGGTAACTGGGACGTCTGCGACAAGGAAAAATGAACTTATTGTACATCAAATTTAAATGGTTCTCACTTGCTTAAATTAAAAGCAACGGAAGTAAAATTTTTATAGCGAATTATATGTATATTTATATGCCTGTTGATATAAAAAAAATTCAATTTTAAATTACAAATAAATCTGTATGAGCAATAAATATTAACTGTAAATCAATAACTAGTTTTTTTTATTATTTTCGAGCCATGTTCTTACCTTTAGGTACATTTTGCATAAGATCCACTGCATATACAGCTATAAAATTTTACAGAATTTTTGCAAACATAACAATCCATAATAAAAATAAAATCAAATTTAAAAAAAATAAATTTGTGAAAATTCATAACTTTTTAAGTTTAGTGATTCAAATTTCCTTTAACTTTTATGCAGAAATTGTGCTGTATCTAAAATTTGAAAATGTGTATTTGAAAAAGAATTCATTCACTTTGTTGAAAATTTGTGGATATTATAATATGCAAAATATCAGCACTTTAGGTTGTGACGTCTCTCGCGTCCTTCTTCTAACATAACTCCTAAGTTCTTTGACGGCCACGATTAATGGCAAAACTTTTCCAACCCAATACCAAGAAGAGAAACGAATCGAATATGCAAAAGAGATATACTTTAAAAGGATAGAAAGTTTGATGAGATAGAACGGCAAGNNCTAGAGATAACTTAGTGTGGAATCGTTCGGAACAAGTGTTAGACGTCCTACAGTTCAGGAAGAAGGATACGCTCATCTCAATAGAATATAATAAGGATTAAGAAAGCCTGAGTCTTCTCACCTACAATTATAACATAATAGGAATTATTTCTTCCTAGGAAGGAAGGTGACTCTACAAAAAGGTAATATTTTGTATAGGAAGGTAGATTAGATAGTTGAATTATTATAATTAAGATAAATGATCTAGTTGCGCGATCTGACTTGAATATAAGGTTTAATTGGGTGTTAACTCTCACTTTAAGAAAGTTGTTAATTAGAATTAAGTAATTTAAGTTATTCTTAATAAAAGTTGTGTTAAGAATTACATAATGTCTCATCATTTAGATAATCCCTCACCTCTAGCTTACGCGAATCACCCTAGACATAGTCATCACAGGATGGCTATGTCGCAAGGTATAGTAGATTTTGAGAAAAGTGTACCGGAATCACCAAAAAATGCATTTTGAGAAAGTTGCAAATAAAGATATTTTCCTCTATGATTTGTAAAATAATATTTTTTAATACAATACAGTGGTGGCCAAAATTGTGGACACTTTTTTAAATTGTTAGGTTTTTTTTTAGGTTTGAATGCTTATAGAAAATTTTACGTTGCACAAAATGCTATGTATTATTTTTATTATGTGACCGGTCAACGTTGGATAATTTTACCACGGCCGCTGAGGGGAAGGACGTTGATTGTTTATATTTTAGATTGTTTTGACTTAATAATTTTATTTTAATTGTAGTTATATATATAATCGTGCCTTCAGAATAAAATATAGCTACACCAAAAATGAATATAAAGTGAAAACACAAGGAATATAAAGTGATTTTCATAAAAAGTATCCCGAACCCAAGAAAAATATACCACCGTAAATAATATGGAAATAATTTAATGTTTCTTGTGCCGACCAGTAGCATCTGATCCACGGAACAGTACCCGTCCGAACCGGGGGCTGAAGACCATTGCGCTATATAACTTGTGACCAACAATCATTTGCCCAATTAATTTCTTTCATTGCCCACTGTCGTCCCTTTTAGCACTGCTGTAAGTTGAAATACGGCTTTTTTCGTGGAATTCTACCTTTTAGTCTTACATCTGCTAATCTACTCCTGATTGTTTTTAAACTGATAGAAACACCAGCATCACTCAGATTACTTCTGATGGATGTCTATGAAATTCTTTTATCTCTGAAACGTAGTATTTTTGTTCTTCTGTCATTAACAAAAACGGTGCACCTTTTTCGGCCATTTCCTGCATTTTTTTTATTAAATTTGTCTCATGACATCTTAAACAAAACTTTCAGTCTCCAGGTGTAGTCACTAAACTATCCACCTGTTATGTCATTTTAATAAAGCAAATACCACTTTCTCGTCACACATGTGCCCAATCTATTCTTTTATTTGATGTCATTGCTTTTTGACTAAATATCATTGTTATCCTGGCCAGAAAACAGTCCTAACCTCAATCCTATTGAAAATTTGCGGCACCGTTTGTAAACTCTTGTCCGAATGAAGTACCCATGAAATAAAAAGGAAATAATTGAAGATATAATTGTTTCCTGTCATCATGTGTATTAATGAAGGAAGAGCTTAAAACTATTTTCAGCTCAATGAAACATCAATGTGAAGCGGTAATAAAGATTAAAGGCAACCTCACTAAGTTCTGATAACTCATTGCTATCATCAGTATCTAATGTATATCGACAGTTATTACAGCATAAATTTTTTTTGCTTTGCAAATATTTAAATTTTGTTTTTTGTATTGAATTCACTATTAAATTGCCTTTAAAATGATGTAAAATACATAGCATTTTGTGCAACGTAAAATTTTCTATAAGCATACATACCTAACAATTTAAAAAGTGTCCACAATTTTGGCCACCACTGTATAAAGTCATACGATAATTAATTGGATTATTTTGCATCATTTCTCAGTTTTTAAATTGTAAGTTTAAAATTCTATTAATATATCTAGATATATTTATACAAGTATTTTTAATTAATCTTTCCCTACTTCGTCAACACGTGCTATCAGCGATTCACACCTTTTCTTCCATTTAAGGTATCCGACTACGTTCAGAACCGTGATTTTAAAAAAACGCATAAATGGATAATTTTCTTTCATGATATTTAGTGTCACTTAGATTAGAAAACATGTATAAAATTGTTTTAAGGACATTTTGACAAAAAAAATTATTTAAATACAATATTTTGGCAAAAAATGAACATAGAATGACCCATTTTCAAAATATTTTCCTTTTGTGAAAAATGCTTCTATTATAATAATATTTTGCCTGTATATAGCTCAGACCTCTGGACAGAGGCTCAACTAGAATTTTTGAAATATATAACTTAGAAGTGGGTTTATCCATATTTTACGACAACAGAGGGGAGCAATTTTAAGAAAAAAAAACGCCAATAATTATTTAAATTGGTGGTAACTGAAAATAATGTGAATTTTTTAAAAATTATAGTCGAGCCTCTGTAGAGAGGTCTGAGCAATATACAGGCAAAATATTATTATAATAGAAGTATTTTTCATAAAAGGAGAACATTTTGAAAGAAGATTATTCTAAGTTAATTTTTTGCCAAAATATTGTATTTAAATAATTTTTTTTGTCAAAATGTCCTTAAAACAATTTTATATATGTATTCTAATCTAAGTGACACTAAATATCATGACAATTATCCATTTATGCGCTTTTTTAAAATCACGGTTCCGAACGTAGTCGGATACCTTAAAATACTAAAGTTTCATGTCTATAAGTTTTAGAATTTTTACTTCTCTTTATAAACTCCCTCTCTCTCTTCTCTTTTTACTCTCTTCTCTTCTATCATCATTACAGGATATTGCAAAATTCCTTACACATATTTTTAATGTTATGAAAATACACAAAGAATAGGTCTTTGATGAATTTAAAAAGTTAATTTGATGCAGTAGCGTAGCTACCAATGGGCTAGGCAATGCATGCACCGGGGCTCTCAGACCCTGACCACCAAGCAAGCCGAACTTGAGATAATTCTTCCCACTTTTAAGACAAATATTTATATTTTTTTACAAATGCCCCACACTACAATAGCACCTATGTCATTAGTGCACGTGTTATTGTAGTATTGTAATACATAAATATAAAAGGTTGTAACTGTAATCATACCAACTCAGTTGAAAGTAATTTCGAACTTTTAGAGAATTCCTCTAAATTCATTTCGTTGTTTGTACATTGTTGCGAAATTTTCAGACCATCTCCCGTTCTCTCTCTGCCCTTTCTAGGTTTCGAGATCATAACGGACGGCCTCTTTATTTTCAGGTTGCATTTTGTTCGTGGGCGGAATGGGGAGGGGGAGGGGGTCCTTGTGTTGTCAAAGGTCACCGGGGCGATGTCTAAGACAACACCACGCAATATTTTGATGTAAGTCTCATTGCACGTGGGGTGATCATTTCCACAAAAGAAACCGATTCCCAGCTGTGTGGCGGAAATGTCACACCAGGGATTCTCCAACGACGTTTTGTAGCATTAAGTTTCTCTTTCCTTTTAACGTCAGTAAGTAATCGAACACATAAGAATTGTGTAGCATAAAGTAGAAAACTAAAATTATGGATAAGAAATAAAAGACCCAGTAGTGCGTTTAAACGCAACCAATGCCAAGAAAGAGAAGTAGTAAACGAAAATTGCCCCAAATTGACAAGTTCCTTCGTCAACCTTCTACGAGTACTTCTGTGTGTGGTTCAAGTATTTCTTTTAATAGTGACAGATGATGTGGCCACTACAGTGTTACTTGAGAAGCCTATTGAAAGAAATTCGACAGTTTTTGTAGTTCAAGATACTTCCAATCGTGTCAAAGATGATCATGTCTGCGTGGAACATGTAAAAGCGGAGGAACCATAGATCTCTATATTTTTCGAAAATGTGAACGATAAATCTTTTTAAGACTTGAGTAACTTCACGAATAAGATATTAAGTGATCATGAAAAATCGTCAAATCATTGATATGGGACCTTTACAGCCTTCAGGACTTTTTTCAAAAGACATGCACCAGAACAACAGGTGTTTTTTTTCAAAATCGTACTACTTTTCAACTTCTAAATATGGACTAGTTAATCGTTTTGGGCTGTGTTATTCTAAAATACTGGATACAGCCTATTGTCATCCCTGCTAGTCATTGGCTTCACAAAGGAACAATGTATGGTGTATGAGCATTAGGGATTGGAGGCATTTATTAGAGAATTAAACAACACAGTTTCTCCAGTGGTCATGTGGAAGCATGCGCTATGAACGCTGGGAAAAAAATAGTACTGTCGACAAGGAATATAAAAATGAACTTTGCAAAGAAGCGTCATTCTGGAAAATGGTTCTTCAAAGGTTATTCGATATCATACTTACACTATCAAAGAATTCTTTGGCTTTCAGAAGACATCGAGAAAACTTAAATCAGGATGGATATCATGGAAATTTTCTATGCTCTGTAGAGATTGTCGTTCGATATGATCATATACTGCGTCAAGTTTTAGATATGCTAGTTTAGATCAATAAAAAACAAAGTCACATCAAGCTTGGATTTATCAGAAATTATTGAAACTTTTGCGTAAATTAAAGCTTGGAAAAGATTGTAATCGTAATTATTAATAGGTAAGTCCGACCTTCATTTAATAAACCTTTTATTCTTTATTTACATTGTTTCATTTGCCAATACGTATGATATTATTTATAATCTTGTTCTTTATTATTTTTTTATTATCTATTTCGTTACTTCTCGCCTTCCACTTTCGACAATTCTTAAACTCTTCACAGATGTTCTGGAAGAGGTCTGTCGTGCTGTCAAATTGAACCTGGGTGATGTGATTAAAGCTCACACAAGAAAACTCATACACATACATATAGGTAGTATGTAGCTTTGCTTTTCTATGTTCTACAGAGCAAAATAAAAGGCCGATGTTAAAGTAGGTTTGTATATTTAAAATATTCATATGTTTTTAATTGATAAAAGCCAGCCAAGATAGGGCCCTCATTTTTTTTTCTTTTGTACCGGAGCCTTTGGGTACCTATCTACGCCACTGATCTGATGTGTAATTTAAATGGAACTCTTTTTTTAAAAAATTATAACAAAAGAATCTCTGTTTTTGTGCTTATACATATGAATATATTTATTTATTTTAAAGAAAAACCAACAGTTATAAGTATACAGAGTTATTTATGAGCATTCAAGTGTTAATCATAAGTAGTTAGGAAAAACGAAATGTCTTTTTTAAAAGCTGAGTATTTAATTAATAATAATCCTCAAGATCCACTTTGAACTATATCCACTTGATGCATAATTTAAGAACTACTTCAAGTATTTATAAATGTAAAAAACTAGACATAATTAGCTTTTCAAAAAACAAAATTTTATTTTAAAATTTTGTAACAATTCATTCAAATTTTCCGTAATTTTTGCATAAAAAATGCAGAATTTTCAATAAATTTTAATTTAAATAAAAAAAAAAAAAAAAAAAAAATTACATTCTTTGGACAGAAAAATTAGTTTTTTACAATACATATTATGTACCAAGAAAATTTTAAAGAATCATATTTACATCACATTTGCTTACAATTTTACAATTCAATTTTATAGCGTTCTATTTATCGAATTCTCATAAATAATGCATCTATGGATGCAGCAAAGTGCCCTCTAATTTTTAAAAGTAAAATAAATAAATAAAAAAGAATGCAAAATTTGAGAGAAGTGATTTCACTTCCCAGTTCCCTTGAAAATTACATAAATGCAGAAATGAAACTCCAACAGCAGTTCTTTTCCTCTAGAAATTCTTCATTCTCCCCTACTTAGATCATAAAAAAGATTAAAATATTTCAAATAAAAAAAGAATCAAGTTAAAAATTCCTTTATCTTTTACTCTAATATGAAATTTGTGGCCACAGTAGCCTGGTGACCAAGGTAACGGACTCGTACCGGCGTGTCATGAGTTCGAGCTTAGTGCCATTGAAAACCTGCCTAAATCTGTCGAGCTCACACATCCTCCCGTTGGTGTGGTAGTTAGGAGAGGGGG
>BMAV01004411.1:343748-353981 GCA_019973955.1 Trichonephila inaurata madagascariensis | reverse complement strand
CCCCCCCCCCATACAATAACAATGTATATTGAATGCAGTAATAATGCACTTTGGCGTTAAAACTGCAATACGACCTTAATTATAAACCGTACAACTTAACAATTAATCTTTCAGCAAATTAACAATTTTTTAAAATAATTATTTATTTTCGAATTTTTGATATGCTCGTGCCTTTTTCGTAGAATTATCACACCCCAGAAAGAGGGCGTGCTGCACAGTTTTAGAATCGCTGACCTATACGGAAAAAATGTTCTATGACAGAGTGTGTGGACTTTCCCGGTGTACGGGCTACTTCTTATGTTTTTAATGTGTCGTAAGAGTATTAAAATTGTATGGGTTTTTTTTTTTTAACATTTGTTTTAGACATTGTACTCCTCTTTTAAAATAAAACGAATTACTATTTTTTCTACAAAAATGTAAGACAAAATTGTCAAGTTGAATGCTTGCACGACTATGAGACTATCAGCCAGACCGCAGAGTACGGACGTATTCAATGGAGAGAGCAGAGAACATCAGTGAACCTAAGAATCTGAAACCGACGTTTGTGCTTAATTTGTTCGCTACCGAGTCCAACGTCATCGCAAAACATAACATCAGCATGAAAACCAAATCCTGTGGAAGCGCAGGGTGTGGGATGATTTAAGAATAGCCAATCTCGTGCTACTGCGGAAAGAACTGATCTTCAACATTTATTCCGCTTCAGTTGCAGTAGATCATTTTCTTCCTACAGAACCCGTGAGCATGTTAAGCGTTCCCGTGTGCTCCCAATGAAGATTCATGTGTCGTCTACAGATTTATTGAATCATTAGCTCAAGTGAACACATTGTGAAAAGCCGATTCTTCAGTCTAGTTGGCGTCAGTGTTCAATAAATATGTTTCTTTAAGTAACCGCGTCTAAGGTCTTAGTAAAGGCTATCATCCCAAAATGTCTTGGCAGTCCACCGGTTGATCGCGATCGACTTAATGCCCATCCCTGTTTTATGATATAGAGATTAGGAGAAAATAATTTAAAAAAATTATTTCAACATTTATAATATTGCCACAAAGGGGTTAAGTTTCCTAAAAAATTGAAAAAGACTTAATTTTGCTTAGAAGGATTTTAGACCCAAAATTAAGTTATTTTTGTACTACATAAGAAATCAAAAACAGTAATTTTTGATAAATGAGTACTGAGTAGTGAATAGTACAATGTGCATTGCAACATTTCATAACCACAGCTCTTGCCTCCCGGACAGTTGAATCATCACGATCCAAGCCTTTTCCTGTCTTCCGCTTTATTGTGCACTGTCATTCCGACGGTAGATATTTTTTTTAAAAAAACTTATCGCTAAGGAATTTATTAAATGCAACTCATGTTTTTTTTTCTTGTAACTATCTAATAGATGTCCCATGAAATGGCAATAAATGTAAAAAAATACTAAAATATTCGTTTTCCTTTAGCAAAAATTGCTTTGACTTTTTCCATAAAAAGCTCAAACACCTATTCATTACTCTTGTAGCAATACTTAACACAGCGTTTCACAAACTGTGAGGTGCGCCCTCCTAGGGGGGGAGGGCGTGATAACTCTACGAGGGGGGTGCGAGCATATTAGAAAGGCGAAAAAAAAAAGCTTATTTTAAAAATTATTGATTTACTGAAAGTAAACAAGATACATTCTGACATAATAAGAAAACGAAAGTATCATTTACCTGATAAAATACAGTTATAAATCCATCAGTACTGCACAATGCATTTTATAATTAATTTAACGATGCTAAGTTAAGAACAAGTTTAATTATTACTAATGACCCCATGGGCTTGTCATGCATAAAATTATATACAAAAATTAGCACTTGATAATTTGTATGATTTCTAAATAACCCCTTAATTACCGATTAAAAATTACGAGATTCGCTCCTCAAAGTCTCCGTTTTCCACGTAGGTGCGCGTATGTGATGTATTGGGGGGGGGGGGGGGAATAAAATTATAAATCATATGATATAAGTTAATGCTTCGCAAACACTGTCAAGGTCCTTTTATTCCACAACCTGCGGAATAATTTTATGAGTAGCAGTGCGCAGAAAAGATGGTACTTCTGAAAGACGTACATATATTTCCGAGCATTTAACTCACCGGTTGAGCGAAACGTATATATACGTCAGTGGCACTTAAGAGGTATAAAATCGTATTGTAACTTCAGAGTCAAAGTATAGCACAATTGAATGCGATGCATTGTTATATGGATGGAGGGGGAGGGGGTGATGAAAATCATGATTGAAAATTGTTTCGTAATTATTGAAAGTTTGAGAAGCACTGACTTAACATAAAATCTAATTTTTTATTTTATTTTCCCCTTCGTTTGTATCCCAAAGCTCAACTTTTCCACATAGGTAGGTTCGGGAGCTCTACAAAAAAAAAATTTCCAATCCACCCTAATTTCATTTGGAAGTTTCTTCTCCTTGTTGTTCTTTTCTTTTTTTCCCGTAGATTCCAAATGAAAATCTCATTAATATTTATACAAAACTATGGTTCATTACAGCTAGGTGTGATATTAACAAAAGCATTTCAGTACACATATTATTGCACTTTTCTAAACTCCAACAATTAAATATATCGAAAATTTGACTATTTTCAACTCGCCGTTTCATTGTACTTGTTCGCTATCTTCCCCAGCAGAAAGATTAATGATGTTGTCTGCCTGTGTTCATTTCTTAAACAGTCTGTAATGAAACATAGTTAACTAAATTTAAGACATTTCCATGGAAGAGAAACATCTGAAAACTATTCACTGCACACATCATTATTATTCAAATTAATACACGGAATGGCTCTTGCTACCATAAATCATCAAATGTTGCGGGATTCATTGAGTGAGGCACTTGCTGTTGAAAGCGAAGGATTTCGATTTGCATGTGAATGTAATGTGCTAACGACGGATATAAATTAAGCTGAAGTCCTGACACGTGTTCAATACTAATATATATTGATTTGTTTTCATTTCAGTTGTATAAAGAAGCAATAAGTATGAAAACCGATTACATTGACGCATACCTGCAAAGAGCAAGTCTGTTGTTGAAATTAAACAGGTATATTCTAACTAGTCCATGTTTTCCTTATAGTTTTTTTTTCTTAATTATCATCGGTTTTAGCAGAGATTGATTAAATATTATCACATTGAAATGGAGGGAGCATTTTTCAATTATTATCTGACTTTGACATATTAAATTTTTGTGCTTTAAAAATTTTAACAATGTTATATTTTTATATTGAGCAACATTTACTGCGAAATGTTACTTAATGTGTATTTACTTTACGTAAATACACATTATAAAAGACAAGTAATATAAAAAAAAAAATTTAAGTCAATTCCTACTTAGGTCAACAAAGAAAAATTTTATTGCAGTTACTTTTTATCAAATAATTACAATTAATATAAATATGTATATACATATGATAGAATCACAATATTAAGTGGCAATTAATTTTTTATTAATTATCATTAAAGTATCGTAATCCAAATTATCATCCAAAACAATCGTGTATATAAAATTTTAGTTTTTATTTTTTCCCAGCTGAATGCTTTTAAACGTGAGGAAAAAAATTTTTCAAAGCCATTTTTTTAAGCCAACGTGACTGTATCTGTAATTCCTTAAATAATTATTTTCAGTCAACTAATTTTAATTAATTATAATTAAATTATCGTATTGTCACCCAAAACAACAGTGTATAGAGCATTTCAGCTCAAATAAGCGCTTTAAAATGTAAAAAAAAATCTCTTAAATTTTTGACAAAAGTCGCCAAAAGGTTCTCTAAAAATGAAGCCAACTTGGCTGTATCTGTAATTCTTTGAATAATTAGTTTTAATCAATTAATATTTATTAATTATAATTAAATAACCGTATTGTCATCCAAAGTAATCGAGTATATAAAATTTCAGCTCAAGAGAGCGCTTTAAAATATATTTTGTTAATGATTGAAAATTTGAACAAGATTTATATAGGTAGATTGTGAACTGATAATAGGAATTGAATAAAAAAAACAATTACTGAATGTATGACTCAAGATGAACAGTAAGAATCCTAAAAATACCACTAACCACTATTGAAGAGTTATGAGAAATCAGCCAAAAAACATATTGATAATAAAGAAAAGCACTAAAAACCATTAGAAAACAACACACTGAAAAAAGCACTATCATTGAGAATAAGAAGTAATATATATTAAAAGTTCAGTTGTAAATATTTATAATAAAAAAAAACTGTATAACTGTAAATATTTATAATAAAAAATACATTAAAAATATCAAGCTCTTCTCTGTTGAAAAATTTAAGGAATTTATAAAAATTATATTATTTTACTAAACTATCTTATTATTACTATTAATTAAAAATTTATAAACACAGACAATCATTGACGACTTAATTTTTAGAAAAGATGCTATATGAAATGTAAAGATGTAAAAATTAGTAACGTTGGAATATATTTATTTGAATTGTTTTACCTCATTGTGAAATAAGTATTCTTTTTTTTCTTTTCTTGTCGTAAAAACTAAATTATCACTTTCATAAGATAACATTTCTATGAAAACTTATTTTACTTATTCGAAAAATCATAAATAAACAGATTTTATTTGCAAGAGTTATCTTGAAAAAAATTTTCCTTTCTTTCTAGTTTTTAAAAATGAAAAAAAGGTAATTTTATTGTATACATATATATATATATAAACCACATTTTCCCAACCATACGTTTTATTTAACACACTCTTCAAATGAATAACTGCCTCTTTATTAATACAGTAGTTTTTGCTTTTTCTCTAAAATGTTTTATCGATATTAAATTAAGATTTTTAAGGTATGCGAGACTACCCAAAATTCGCCGTTTTGGTGAAAATTTTTGAAAGTTCATTTATATTTTATTTATAGCCTATAAACTTAAGATTCCAAAAAAGCTCTATTTTTATTTTTACGATATTTAGAGGCAAAGTTTTAGCATAATTAGTAAACTGGAAATGGAGTTTACAAAACCGGAAGTAGATCCCTACACAAATTACTTTTAAGATATTTAATTGAAATTTTCAGAACATGTTTTATTTAGCTCTATCTGTGTTATGAGTCAAAATCTCTAATCTCTGTGTATATATTTATGCACTGTATTGCTTTTTTTATGAAAAAAAATTCGTTAATTTTTCAAAAAATCGTGTTTTTTGCATAAAATTTGGTATATGTAAAAAACTTTCAATAGTATTACAAATCTTTTAATTCTTAACTCACATAAAGATATTGTTCACGTACTGTATAAATATTATTTGCATGCATTTATTAGAATTTTGTCTAACTGCAATTTTTCATCACTAAAAACTAAATATGACAATAGTGATGATTCATTTTAAAATTCATTAATTCATCATAAAATAAATTGGTGAAAGTATTCCAGTTTATTCATTAAAATTTAATTTGTGTAATTATAATGATTATTTGTTATTGTTTTTTCTGTAATTTTTAAAAGTAATGATTTTATATTCATGTTAATTTATTCCAGATCTGAGGAAGCCCATGACATGTATAAAGAAGCCCTAAAATACGACCACATGAATCCAGATATTTTTTATAATGTAAGTTTAGTTACACTACACTCTGTAACATAAAAAGCTATCCGCTAAAAAGGAGTTATCCAAATAGAATAGAAATTGGTGGATATGAGGCCCGTATATTAAAAAAAGAAATTCAAACAGTATAATAGGAATTGAATGCTCTATTAAGGATAAAATATAGCTGCAAGATTTTTAAAAAGCTCGATAATCTGTAGGCTAATCAGAACTGATGATGATGTAAGTTGTCCCGTTAGGCACCGACTCTTACGATTAACGAATATTTTCCTGTGAGACTGTTTACCATACAGGCGAGTTAGATCAGTGCGATACTGGGACGATCGGAGATGCCTACTCATCAAAGTGAACACATACTGCATAAGGGAGAAAAGTGGCGACCATCCCAGCTTAAAAAGTGTGGCAGAAACATAAACTTTAAAAAGGTGCATCATGTGCTGTCTGTCATCCTCCTGTTGAAATTTAAGCTCAGAAGTCCATGAAAGAAAAGGCTGTTCTGGGTCTTTGGTCATAAAAGCTAAATTCGACGCAGGATTCATTGTCAGTGGCGTAACTTACAACCCCGCATCATAAGGGGCAAAATTCTGGGGGGGGGGGGGCCAAAACCTATGTTATGTAATAGTTTTGCAATCTTTTGTAAGTTTCGGCTTGAGGCCCGAAATCTGACTTTGCTAACGGGGTTGCTAATATTTTCCCGTCACGCCACTGTTCATTTTTGAAAATAAGTTTGCCCTACTTCGTGAAATTTCAGTTCACATACTCCCGGTACCATAGAAAAAGCACCTGTGAGTGTGCAAGGGCAGTGAACGCAATGGATCCATAACCACCCTTTTATTTAATTTCCGGTTGATGATCATTGCAGACACCGGTGTCCCGGTTACACGTCGTTATTTTGACAATGATGTATCAAGAGCTTTGAGATTCTACAGGAAGATCAATCTGTCCTTGTGTCGACTGCTAACTTCTTGATGTTCTGTTTCACTCTTTTTTTTACAACATCGTGGGATAGTAACATCACTCCAACTCAAATGCCAATCCCCCGATTCAGTGATTTTACCACCTTGCTTCCTTTAGTCCTATCGTACATCCTCTCCCAAATAATGACAACTGCTCATACTGTTGAAGAATACGTCTAAGAGTCATTGTTGTAGCTCATGTAGTTCAACGCAACCATATTCGCATGGAAATTGTGTCTTAAGAGATTTGTTTTACTCACCCTCCTAATGCTCCATTTCAATACGGTGGAAACCAGCTTGTAACTCATTGGCCGCCAAAATTAATCATTAATATAAAGAAGTACGTGCGTCTGAATGCGTTCCATTCGGATGAGTCATTCTTGGTGCCTCGCTTTTTTTTATACTATAAAATGAAGAAAGAATATATACCGCATTTACTCGAATCTAAGCCGCCATTCTCAAAATATTTTTGAGAGAAAATGCTCTCATTGATTCTAAGCCGCATCTCCAATTCTCTACACGTTTTTGAGAAAAAAATAAAAAATTGTGTAAAAAGATCATCAATATTCGATACATAAGAAATTTTTTTAAAAACTTTTAATGAGAGAACCAATAAGAAGTTAATTATTAATTCCTTTTATCAGTATTAAAAACTCACGAACACATATATGAACCTATAATTACTCTAAACGTCAGTATCATGTTTCAAAAATGATTCGTCACCGCTGATTTTGGTATTGGTACTGGCATCGCCATTTTCCCACACGGTGTCGCCCTCCGTAACATCCAATGTATTTGTTATGCAACATTTTTTTTTTTACAAAAAAGAATGTATTATTGAAGAATGTAAGAGACTGTTGAACATTTACAAGCAAAAATTGTGTCATTTTGCTTACGCCGTCGACGTATCTTTGTTTCATCCGTATCAAATATTCAGTGACGGCTGCTCTGTTTCCAATTTTTTGTTCTGCTTATAAAATTGCCTCATTTTTCACATTTGCGTCATAATGAACTCGTCTTGATGCTATTACCAATCTTTGATGTTTAGGTGATTGAAAGAAAGAGCGTAAACATAAAAAAAATTTCCTTAAATACGAGCAGACAACGATGTTTAGGATAGACGGAATATCGAGATAAACTGCGGAAATGGGTAAGTTAACGATGCAAATGACTAGGATGGACGGTTATATTTTTCCTTTTGAAAGAAGTGGAAACTCAACATCCCCCATTCAACAAATGTTTTGTCTTCGATTGTAAGCCACACCCGATTTTCAGAAGCATTGAGACTGGAAAAATAGTGCTGCTTAGATTCGAATAAATACGGTATATACAATTTATATAAAATATTACTTGTTTTATTTCAATTATATTGCTCCTGTTATTTGAAGAACATGATTTAGGTAGAAATTTTGACTATTTGAATCGAATACATAAAAATATTAAGGAACAAATTTGATAATCCTTAAAAATTATTACAGATAGAATGTGACTTAACATACATTCATCTTCTAGTAGTTTTCAAAGGTTCAAAAAGACCTCAGTTACAATCCGTCATAAGTATTCAGATTTTATAAACAAATATTAATTTTATAAGATCTTTATACATTTTCCTAAAATAGATTCAATGTATAATTTACTGTGTTCACTTATGCTTGTCATTCATAAGGAGAAATTTAATTCTGTAAACTATCTCGTTAATGTTAGCAGAAGAAATTCAGTAATAATTGTTAAAATCTTTTCTTTTTTTTTTTTTAATTCTTAAATATGTCTACAAGTTTTCATAAATAATATTATTTTCTGTGTAACTAAAAACACAATATTGTCTCAACAAACCTGTTGATCCATTATTGCTTTGTAGTAGTAAAATAAAAAAGCAATTATTTTTTTTTTCTTTCTGGCAACATCTGAAACACAAAGATAAACAAATAAAATTCAACATTAAAGCTGCTGAACTGCTGTTATTTACAAATTTATTGTTTCTTTCCTTTTGAAATTGCGTAATGTTTTTTGTTTCCGTATCTGTGCTGTATAATGCATAAATTTAAAAGCTTTATTATATCAGATGTATATTTCTAGATGGGAGTTCTTCTTTTAGAACAGGGGAAATCTCTTCAAGCATTGGCCCGTTTTGATCAAGCATTACAAGTGGATCCAGAACACGAGGTAAATTATGCCACTCTCCTCAAATAGTTGGAAGGATTTTAGTTAGTTCTAAAACAGAAACGTGTATTTATTTACGAAATAATTCTTAAAAGCCTCTTCTTTCTTGAATCATAATTGTGTATTGATATACGCAAAAGCTGTGTGAAATAATGCATTAGGTTTAATCAATTGAATATGAAAGCACGATATGTGCTTAGACAGTGTTCAATCTCAACATAAGTAGATCGAAAGTTTTCCACCATTCTTGTTATGTAATACCATTCTAAATCTAAACTAAAAGAAAGGATGTAATAATTTCTAAGAATTAACCTTCAAGATATAGAATAAGAATAAAAGTATAAGTGAAGAATAAGATGTGAAAATTTTACAAATGAAAGTAGCTTAGAAAAGAGAGGATCTTTTTCATCATATTTAAAATATCCCTCTAATACAATGGTTTCCCTGAAGCCCAGTGGTTGAATGGTTGTGTATCGTGCTTCCACGCGACCGGTCCGGGGTTCAAATTCCGGGCTGGGTAAAGTCGACTTAGTCTTTCATCCCTTCAATGGGTCGATAAATGAGTTCCCAGGCTTTCTTGGAAACTGAACGCTGGAGGTTTTTCGCGTCAGACTTGACCGAAACATCTGAATCTGAATCTCAGTGCCGAAGGTCACGCATACAGAGATCGGTGCCGTAAGCCTTGTCCCTCGTGGGCTGTTGCGCCACTGAGTTCAGTACAGTGGTTCCTAAAGTGGTCTCTACGAAACCCCAGGGGTTTCAAATGTTATTCAGGGGGTCCGTGAAAAATTAAAATTGATGTGGGGGTCCCTGTACAATGCCGGGTGGTTCGCGCAAGGTTTAATATAAAATTCAAAAAAAAAATTTGATCCATTTTTTTTATTTTTATGGAAATTAAAAAAAAAAAATAACAAGATAATTCACTTGGATATTCCAGACTGGGTGTTGAATCCTTTTGCGCGTGGTTTAACTCAGATCTCAAACACGGATGAATCCATATTAATACAGGAGCATTTTATTGAAATATCCACAAACGAGAGAGAGAGACTTAAGCCAATGTTTGAACAAGGATACCGCAAAGTCTGGTTACAAAAACAGATCCCAATTTTATACCCTGCATTATGGGTTATTGTACAGAAGTTGACTACTTTCTCATCTTCCAATTGGGTAAAATGTGGATTCAGTGCCGTAAAAAACCTCATCACACACACAAAAAGAAACCTACTAAAAACTAGTGCTTTCCTGGGGAATCGCAATTTCTACTCACAAACATTGAGACGGACATAAATAAACTCATAACATCTCATTAAGTTTATCCAAGTAATTATTTTTTTAAAATTTTATTTTAAACAAAAGTTATCATTTCAATAAACAGTAATACTTCAACAAAATGTTTTTTTTTTAATTTTTAGTTTTTAAACAATGTATTTATGTAGCTTTTTCACTTGGGAAAGTTTTGACTTTAAAAAAGGTCCATGGTCAGGTTTTGACTATAAAAAGGGGTCCATGGGTTAAAAAAATTGAAAACCACT
>BMAV01004411.1:306205-338780 GCA_019973955.1 Trichonephila inaurata madagascariensis | reverse complement strand
GTCAGTAAAGACAACTGCATTCCATTCTGCCACCCACATCCTTCTTTCATCGCACCATTGGCGGCGGAGACATCTGTGGTTCTGCGTCAAGGGTAGACCAAGCAATGGACGTCTTGCGGACAGATCACTCTGCTGTGAACGGCGTCGAATGGTATGCGCAGACACTGAATGATGCGTTACAGACTCAATGTGCTGTGCTTTGGTTCGTGATGTGACTGAGTGATCCGTCTCTGCCATGCGTACAATTTGCCTGTCCTCACGTGAAGTGCTAAACTGAGATAGATGCGATCGACCACGTCGGTCCGTCGTACCCTCCTGCATCCAACGGTCACATATCCGCATTGTATTTGCTTGGTTTCGTCCAACACGACTACCGATTTCTCTGAAAGATAATCCGCAATCTCGGTAGACCACTATTGTTCCTCTGTCGAACTCGGATACTTGATCGAAAGCTGATCGCTGTTTTCTACAAGACATAACTGATCGTGTTTTTTGAAAAACCCCAAGAAAAACACAATTGCTGAACTTGAAATCGTCGAAATCTCCAAGCCTTAAATAGCGCTTTGAGGAGGCGCCACAGGCGCGCGTGATGTGTGTCTGCGCTGAAATTCTAATCATTTGCATGTTTCACCTCCGCTAATGCTTGTTGTAAATTTCATGTTATTGGCATGCTTCCTTCAGGGTATTGCATTTACGGTGTGGCCAGCAGTGTATTAAGAAAACCATTAAATGGTTCTTGGTTACAGGAAAAGGTTCGCTACAGAGAAAAATTCGCAATATAGAGGTTCGTAATATGGAGGTTCGACTGTATTTCCCGAAGTGGCTCGCAAGGTTATTTGGGTTGACCACGCCTGTGCTAGATTGTATTGAACATTTTTAACTGAGTTTTTTTCTATTGAAAATTTATCACGAATTTTATTTTATGTTTGGTATGCAATTTCTTCGAATTACTCATCGTAATGCTTTACAGCAGGGGTGTGAAACTCGCGAGCCGCATGTGGCCCACTACGAACATTTTTTAGACCCGGCCAATATAACGTCACACAATAATATGTAATCTTTGGGAAAAGTAGCTTACGTGCAGTATGATGAATCAAGTTTAAATGACACTGCATCACAAATACGCAGAAAAAATTTCTAATCTCAGAACTGAATTTGAAACAAGATTTAAAGATTTTAATTCGTTAGAAGACATATTTTGTTTATTTTCATCAATTTTCTCAATAAATATAGATTCAGTACCCAGCCATATGCAAATGGAGGTGATCTTGATTCAGTGTACAACTCAAATTTGAAGGCCAAATTCATTGAAGTGGATGTGCCCAAATTTTACAAATATTTACCAGCCGCGTTTGAAAATACTCGCAAATTCGCTTATGTATTTTATTCGCATTAATACTTATCGGTGCGAGCTGTTATTTTCAGTTATGAATGGAAATAAATTTCCCGTTAGAAATAGTATCAGTGACGCTCACCTTGGGTCAGTTTTTAAAGTAACCATTGCGAACCAAATTTCTCGCAAAATAAGAAAGAAGATAGCAGCAGAGAAGAGATGTCCAGTGTCAGGATGCAAGCATTAAATTATTGTTGTTCTTTGACACAGCGTTCCTGAAACTGTGGGGCACGTCCCCCTGGGGGGCATGATAACTCTACAAGGGGGTGCGAACATACAGAAAAGTCGCAAGCAAAAGATTCTTTAAAAAAATATTAATTTACTGAAAGTAAACAAACAAAATACATTCTGACATAATAAGAAAAAAATACATTTTCTCACTGATAGAAATACTTATAAATGTATCAGTACTGCACAGTGTATTTTATAACTAATTTAGCAATACTAAGTTAAGAACAAGCTTAATAATCACCATTGACCCCATGGGCCTATCATATGTAAAATTATATGCAAAATTACCATTTATCTTGATAATTTGGTTTATAATTAATCCCTTAACTGCCGATTAAGATACATGATTCGCTCGCTCTCCAATGCTACCGTTTTCCAAGTAGGCGAGTGTATGTGATATATTGGGGGGTGGGGAGAGAAGAAATAAATAAGCAAATCCTCTGAAATAAGTAGTACTTAAGGTATCCGACTAGGTTCGGAGATAAATTTTTCAAAAATTGATTTTCTGAATAATTTTATTGTTTTAAGGAATATAAATAGGTTTAAAAAGTCATAACTATTAAATAACTAACATGTGTATCGCCCTTTTTTTTGAAAAAATAATTATTTTTAGAAAGATTTAGCAAAATTTTTTTAAGTTAGGAAAAACGTGATAAATAAAAATAAATTGCACATTATGCAATTTTAACGTTATTGATATACTTCTTGATCCCTCTAAAATGTCACAAACCGCAGGATAAAAATTAATTTAAGAAATAAATATTTTATTAGCATTTAAATTTTATGGTCATGATTTTTCGTCAAAATTACAGCATGTTCTAAGCTAAAAATGGCTGTAAAATGTAATTAAATGTAGCTGTCTTAAGACCTGCGGTTTGTTACACTTTGAAGGGCCCTTAGCACATATATGTTATAAATTTCATTGCATCTGATTGGATTATTTGGAAGATATCCCATTTTTCGTGCACAAATTATCATGAAAAGTTCATTCTTCAAAAAACGAATTAAAAAAATATTTTTATTGGCTAGAAAAAGTAAATGCTATAAAAAGAACTTAAAAAACTCTCTAGTTTTATGTATTAGTCCTTCTTCCTCAATAATTAATTTCTTTTTTCCCTAATGACCTAGTCGGATACCTTAAGAGGTTAAAATCGTATTATAGCTTTAGCGTCAAAGTATAGTATTATTGAATTCGATACTTTGTTATTGTATATAGGGAAGAAGGTGCAATGAAAATCACATGATTGAATATTGGGTCGCAAATATCAAAAGTTTGAGAAGCACTGCTTTAATACAAGTTTATTATAATGTGCATTTCGGAATATAAACTTACGTTTCCATTAGTACTTATTTATTTATTTGTGGTCGCCTAAAGTTAAAATTAGTTTTCTTGGCCCAAGTTAGCCTTTAAGTTGGACACCCTTGATTTACAGAGATGCCTTTAGTTCGATTTGAACACGAAATCGACTTTCACCAATTTATAATTAATTAATCCTAACATTCTTCGAAACTCTGAAAGTAATTTTAGTCGGTTAACAATCCGATTTAAGAAAAAGAAGAAGAAAATACGCAACGCCTTGGAGTCAGCTTAACCTCTCCACGGTCAACGCAACTAGATACATGTAAATGACCCGCTCCGACAACAGGCGGTGTATTGTAATCGAAGTAGGAAGCAAGCATCAAAGAAACAGCTTTGTTTTTCAACCAGAAACCTTATCGCAGTCTTTCTAGGTGGATTCTGCAATGCATATCTATGCATTGAGCAAAGAAGCGTTTCACGTGTTTTTTTAGCATTTTTTCATGTTGACTTAGTCACATGACGAATATATTGTAAATATTGACTGAATTGCGTGTTGCGCTTTACTACGAGCATGAAAATATTTGTTCACGAGTCTCCGAGCAGGAAGCGCCTGTGTATTTCGGTCTTATTCGTTCCTATTTCGTACGTCTTACTTTTTCCGATCGTGTGTTGATCGATCTACCAGATTTGAATATTTAGAACAGTCGTTGTTTTGACAGAGATCTCTGTTTACTATTCAAAACGAGCTCAATCTTTGTTAGATATAGAGATATAGAAAGTGTAATAATATATACAGGGAAAATCGTGTAACACGAAACTGAGGGGGACTGAAATATTTTTTCGGCTTAAGGCGACGGTGAACCATTAAAACTAATTTCTAAAAGTGTTATCTTAATTAGCTGAGAATGGAATCAATATAGTAAATGATTATTATATTTCATAATTTAAATATATTTTTTTAAAAAAAAACTATTATAAACTGATTTTTTTTTTAAATTATATTTGTTTTTAAAAATGTTCCTTGCGCATTAGTTTTTGAGATACGTACATAATTTTTGTTTTATGTATAGAAAAACTACAACAAAATATATCTGCGCATGGATTTTAAATTCAGAATAAAATTTGATGAAAGAAAGATAACTTTTCTACATTATATGAAATATTTCATTAATTTTCACACATTCAAGGTATTCAAAACAACAACAACAAAATGATCTGTTAAATTCTTTAGAAAACTAATGCACAAATTTGTGAATTATATCATCTTTCCTAACTTGTAAAAATTTCAAAAAGATATGACATAATTTGAAACGCAAAGAGCATTTTACATAACAATGAAAGGGGAAAATTTACGAACTAAGAAAAGTACATTTTTAACAATTATTTGAGTAAAATAAAAAAAAATATTTCAGTAATTATAAATCAAAATTAGAAAATCCTTTGACAGAAATATTCTATGAATTATAAGGAATATTATTAGTATAAGAAATCAAATCGCAATTTTGACCAAAATTTGGCATTTTGAAGGTCCACCATCCCCTTAAAAACATTTCGTGTTAACGGATATTGCAAAAAATAAAACGTATATTCAACAACATTAAGTTTATTAGAGTGCATTTTATTCAAATAGATATATACATATGCATGTATTTAATAAAAATCAATGAAACAAAAACGCTCATCAGAGTTTTTTGAAATATAAAACATTTATTGAGTTTTTGAAAAATAATCTGATATTTTTCTTTGCATTGTCTTTTCCAATGCCTACTATTAGTTCACACTCTTCCTATATATATTTATCTATATATAAATATATCGAGTTCAATCTTTAATAAAATACTTTTTATTTGTCCACTCAACTTCAAATACATTTTTTTAAATTTGTAATGGATGACACTTGATGTTAATACAGTTTTTTTCAAATATTAATTGATTAATTTTTGAATTAATGAATAAATAATAAGAAGCAAAAATAATAGTCCAACACCCTATATAAAAAGGAAAATCGCTCGTTGTGTTCCTGTATCGCAATGGACAGCGCGTTGGACTTCTAATCCAAAGGTCGTGGACTCGAATCCTAACTGGGATGGCCTAATTTCTGAAAAAGTGATTTATGAATGAATAGCCACAAACAAAAATAATAGTCCAACACCATATATCAAAGGAAAATGGAAAATTGCTTTCTATTTTCCCACTTAATATTGTGATTCTGTCATATATATATATATATATTAATTGTAATTAATAAAAAGTAACTAAAATAAAAAAAAGTTATTGACCTAAGTAGGAATTGACTTTAAAAAATTTTTTATATACTTACTTAGTATCAAATAGTCAACACATTGTTCGATGTCGTGCATTTTGTTATTCATTGCACCATTGGAATCCACGTCTAAATAACTGCTTATACTTTTCCTGATGCTCCTCATTTCGGATGACGTGGGGACAAGAGTTACATTACTCATTTTATTTTCGTCGTCAGAATCTTCATCAATGATATTTTTTGAGCTTTGAAGAAACTCCAAAATACCTTTGTTTGTCACAATTGGGTTTCACATGCATTATCATCATCTACTGCAACAAATTCTTCCGATGATGAAGCCACTGTTTTCCGCATTTTATTTATTCCCAGAAGGGAAGTTTTCTCGTGTTAAGAGAAAAAAAATGCATGGAAATGCATGAACACACACATTATCATTATCTACTGTAAGGAACTCTTCCAGTAATACAATAGGACAGTCCAATGCAGTTGGTGTTTTCCGTATTTTGTTCATTTCCAGAAAGAAAATCTTTTCGTGTCAAGTGATTTTCGCGTTTCGTCTTAAGAAAAAAAAAAAAAAAATAAAAAAAAATACAGTTTTTTGGGGCTGTTGTATTATTTCCTATTTACTGATATTTCGTCTTAGCTTTTTCGCGTTAAACGTATTTCACTGTATTGAGAAGTTATTCTTTGAAGTGGTGTTTTACAATTGCACCATTTTTTAAATGTAGTAAAATATAGTAAGGGAAAATTTAAGGAATCGTAATGATAATTCAAACGTCACTTTCATTGAAACATTTCATATAAAAATATCTTTCTCGAGGAACTTTTTTTTCGACTAAAGTATGGGATCATGGTAACTAACTGGTTATAGACTTGAAGTCGTGGCTGGGGCAACATCTTCAGTTTGAATCCTGGTGCAACTGAAGATACATCTTGTAGAGATGCTGATGAACCTCAAATCTGTGGTGGTGGAAAATTGAACGTTGACGTGATGCGGAAAATTGAACAGTGGTGTTACAGCTCAGATGTCTTCCACATCTCTTAATTAGGAGGTTGAAAACTGAGAGGTCCGTCACCTAAAACCTTCACTAGGAATTTTTTTTTTAATTCCAGGATTACATTTGTCTAAATGTAATTTTTGGCCGCAATAAAACATTTCACTCAGCTATTGTTTTAATTTCATTGGTTTATATTCTTGAAATTAGTCATTTACATATTTCGTATATGAATATCTTTTACTGAATTACTCCCCAAGTAAAATAAGAACACTTTAGAAGGAGTAGATAAATATTACCAAATTTCGATAGAATAATAATACTTTCGATAAAGTTGATTCTCTAAGGTCCCTTTACATTTCGCTTTTAATGCAATACGCTGTTTCAAGTGAAAAAAGATTCATATTAATTTTATGTAATTATTTACTTTTAAGACTTGTTTAAATCTATCTACACTCATGTCCATAAATTAAGGATAATGCAAGCTTAAGCAAAGAAAGTGTCAGAAACAAAACAAATGTGACTTATTTGTATTTTATTAAACAAAGATAAAGACCCAAAAAGATGCTATATGTTTGATATCATAGCGATTTTTGCTCCCTGGAGCAAATTACCAAAAAAAAAAAAAAAAAAAAGAAAACCCTAATTTTATAAACTAATATTACATGCGCTTGGTATGGTGGTTAATACATAATTTGTCTCCCAGACGATGCAATACTGTCCGTACAACGCCTAGACATGCTGAATATCAAATTATTGATCTTGGGGAATATTACCCTACTCATCAAGGAATGCTCTCCGAAGTTCCGGTAGACATATAGAAGATGGTTGACGGACTGCAACTCGTCGATCAAGCATGTCCCATACATGCTCTACAGGATTCGAGTCCGATGAGAATGCTGGCCAGTCCATACGGGTGATATCCTCCGATTGAAGGCATTCGTTTACGATGTTTGCACTGTGAGGTGTTGCACTCTGCAAGGTGTTGTTATCCATAAACACAAATTCGGCGCCCATGGCGCCCTGAAACAAACGTACATGTTGTTCCAGAATGACGTCCCGATAGATTTGACCTGTCATGGTTCCAATTTGAACATGCAGGTCAGTTCTGGAACCCAGAATAATTCCCCGCCTCCTAACAAGCAATCATGCACTACCGAAACGGTGTCGTTCAATGATGTTCTCTTGATGGTAACGGGTAGCTGGCGCTCTCCATATGAAAATCCGGCGAGAATCAGACTGCAAGCTAAACATGGATTCGTCGGAAAACATCACATAAGCCCACCATTGTGCTGTCATCAATGCATGCTCTCTACTCCAGGCTAACCGCAGGCGACAGTGAGTTGAAATAAGTGGAACACATCTGATAGGTCTACGAATATATAGACTAAACTGCCTTAAGGGTCTGTACACTATCTGCTTTGCAAATGTTGTACCAGTGGCTGAAGAGAGCTGACGAGACAGGTCTGATTCTGTGCTCCGTCTGTTTCTTTTGGCAGTAACTGACAAATACTGGTCCTCATTAGGCGTTGTAACTCGGGGGCGACATGTGCTGTAACGTCTACTCACATTACCATCATAATGAAATAGTTGCCAAAGACTGGAGATGACACTCTGGGCGATTCCAAGCTAGGTACGCCTACATTCCAGACTGCCGATAGTTCTACTACGTAAAAAACCAATGCGTCCTTTGTGTCATAACTATGCGGTTATTGCACTGATAGACTTATAAAGCACTTGCGAACAATTTTACTTCTTTGCCTGTTTTCCTTATGTATCCCTCTCTTACACTCTTGAACTTAATTCAAATATTTATTAATTTTAAGCGCTTACATTTAAACTGCTGTTTTTTTAACTTATTATTTTATTTCATCATTTCTAGAGTCTTAATTTATTTCAAAAAGTTACCCCAAACCCCAGTTTTATAGTTTTAAAGTTAATACCCAAAATTTTAATTCGTAAAAAAATTATTGTGAAGCCACTAACGTATCTGTAATCACATACAATTAGTTTTTCGAAATTCAAAAAAAGGTCTTTAGGAATACTTTGTAAATAAAGAAATCTAACATTGTAGAATAATTTTTTTTTTAATATCCATTCCACGTTTCTCGTAATTTTATTTTATAGGACCAAATTAAATAATTTTTAACACTCCTTTATTAACTTCACTTGTATGTAACGGAATCTTTGAACTCAATTTTTACCCGCTTTAAAAGGTCACATTAATTCGAAATTTTGCTCACTTGTCAAGAACCGATAACAATAGAATAATTTCCTAATTTTGTTCTATCGTTCTGATCAAGATCATCAGGATTAACTATTTCCCATTTTCAGAGCCCATCCCGCATCTGTCGACTAATTCCAGATCCCGTTTTCAGATTTGACGACTAATTCCAGATTAAGTTACAACTAAAAGATGAAGTTACAACTTAGTTTGATTAATTATATAAGCGTGGGTTTTTTTTTATAGCTATAATTTTTTTTTAAACCAAAAGAAATTGAAAAAATTGCATTCATAAGAATTATCCTTAAATGAAATATTATCATCACTTTTTTTTTTCTATTTCAGATACTAATCATGGATTTTATTTTCAGAAATCTTTACTAAATTATGCAATACTCACTCAAGATGCGGGGGATTCAAGTCTGAGACGTCTAGCTCACGAAAGGTAAAGATTTTTATTTTTCCTTCATAAAATATTTAATAAACGACCACTACATTTCTCGTCTATGAATTGAATCATAATAATAGTATGCTTATTCAATACATCATTCAATAAAAATTTCAAAATAATTCATTTTTTGAGATATTGTATGATTGATGATTGAGATTTTGAGGGTGATTCAAAACTTTTCGTACTAATTTCATGGGGAGGTAGGGAATACGTCAGAAAACTGATTTCACACAGGAAAGTATGTCCCCAAATGTACGCGTGCGTATGTAGAGGGCGCTGCATATATGTATCCTGTATAAAGTTCGATTGACCACTCCTGCTGTCTTCAAATTTACAAGAAACTATGTCATCTACAAATCAATTAAAATTTCGCCATTTAAATAGTACATTCAAACTCTCGTGATTAGCTTTTTTGCCAACCTGCCTAATGTTAATAACTTTAATATCATTAACGTAGAAAATTACACCCCCAGAGATAATCTTAAGAGACTTTGGAGAATTCTCCTGGACTCATATAAACCCCCTTAGTGTCTGTTCAGCTCATTCACCAGTGGTGAATGTATTTCCAAATTTTTGTTATTCTTAACTTTAAGTAACTTATAACTATTTCACTGCTGCACCCACCAGGCAAGCCTTTTTATTCACCCCCTTTAAATCACTGCGACTTCAGGGCAGTCAATAGAGAGTTTTCTAACTTATGACTACAAGCCAATAGCAGTGCACCTTCTCCAACTAGCACTTTCCCGCTAAAAATCTTTTGAACTCACCAAGACCATGTCGTCATCCCTTTGCCTACCCCTGCCATCAATCCGAATGCCTCTACCCAATCTCCAATCAGGAGGCTCAATTCTTCCACCCAGGACTCTCCACTGAATTCAGGCATCATTCCACTTTGTTCGATATGGGATGGAGGATCGCAAGCGATACATATCCCTGTGACGTTAAGTGAACCTGCTGTCATCAATATATGAGATGGCTTATGATAAGAAGAGGTAATCACACGTACACACTGCAATTGTGCTATGGCCTGGAGCCCCGTCATTTTGAAACCACATATCTTGGCGGATATGAGCAGGAACAGGGCCCAGAAAAGTCGATAAAACTGTCTCAAGGAAGATTAGGTATTTCCGGCCGTTTAGTCAGGGTGGTAGCAATTGTCCCAACAAACAGTCGCCAATGATTCCAGCATACATATTTATGACCAAACGATGTTGCACAGCGTGACTTCTCGTATCTTAAAGGTACTCGTAAGCCCATTCATGTGAATTGTGTGCATTTAACACACATTCACTACTGAATAACGCTTCCTCTGTAAAAAAGACAGAAGCTGGAAAATTGGGGTCTTCGACACCTTTCTACATGAATCATTCTGTAAATTCCACACGCTTCGGATAATCGTTAGGCTGCAGTAACTGCACCCTTTGCGGATGAAATATTTTATATAATTCAACACGTACACTGAACATAGTCCTATGCAGCATAGCTATTCAACCATTTATAAAAATATGAGATAAGATTTCAAGGTTTCTGAAAAAGTAACTTGTTTTTCATACTTTTACAATTTTATTTTCAGTCGATTTAAACAAATCAAATTTAAAATAGAACTCATGATAGGAATATGATAAATACAATTTAATTTTTAACTTAAGGAAAAATTTGATCATCTTTGATTTGATTGGTCACTTGATTATATATAAAAACATAATTAATTATCTTTAAGGTATCCGACTACGTTCACAACCGTGATATTGGAAAGCGTATACATGGATAATATTTATGATATTTAGTGTCACTTAGATTAGAAAACGAAAATAAAATTGTTTTAAGAATATAACTACAATAAAAAATTATTTAAGTTTAATATTTTCACAAAAAATAAACATAGAAGTATCAATTTTCAAAACATTTATGAAAAATGCTTCTATTATGATGATATTTTGCCTGTATATAGCTCAGACCTCTGTACAGAGGCTGAACTAGAATTTTTGAAACATATAACTTAGAAGTGGATTTATCCACATTTTACTACAACAGAGGGGAGAAATTTTAAGAAAAAAACGCCGATAAATATTTCAATTGGTGGTAACTCTGAAAATAATGTGAATGTTTTAAAAGTCCTAGTTCAGACTCACTGGAGAAATCTTTACCTAAGCAAAATATTATTATTATAGAAGCATTTTTCACAAAAGAAGAACATTTTGAATAAAGGTTATTCTAAGTTGATTTTTTGCCGAAATATTGTATTTAAATAAATTTTTTTTTGTCAAAAAGTCCTTAAAACAATTTTATACGTGTATTCTAATCTAAATGACACTAAATATCATGAAAATTATCCATTTATGCACTTTTTTTTTAAAATCACGGTTCCGAACGTAGTCAGATATCTTAATGGTGTTTTCTGTAAAATATATATTCCTAGAAAAAAACAATTGTTACTTAATCATACCTTAATTACATCCTCCCTATTTGGAGGAATAAACTTATACAGTGAAAATCGTTTAATACGAAACTGAAAGAAACTTCTAACTTTTTCAATAAAATTATATATGTTTTTGGTTTTGTTCCTTTTTTCGTCTTCGGACGTTCATACGAAAGGTATTAAAGACGACAACAGGTACATGAAAATATCTCACTAACACATTCTGAATTTATTACTCATTCATTTAAATTCCTCTATATACTTGATAGAAATTAACATAATGATTCACAAGTTCCCAACAATAGAACCATAAGTAAGTATGTGAGATTGAAATAAGATTAGACACAATATATATACTGTATTAAAATATATGCACGTAACAGTTCAATATAGGCTTGCTTTAATGAGACATAAATTTACATCTGGCAAAAACTAAAAACATCAACCAGTTTCAATCGCAATTATTGCTATTGAGGGATAGAAGGAGCAATTTCTCGATCGTTCGAATCAGTGTTTATGTATTCTGTGAAAGTACGAACGATTCATGAAGAATCGCGAATAAATCATTTCTCCCAATGACTCATAAAATGATCATCACCTTATCGGTACCATTATCGTAAACGTCTTTGTTCCTGATCGGAATACCAATGACGGGCATTTCAAGAGGTATCTGTGCTCTTTGTGAAGACTCGATAGGGTAACTTTCAAGATCCTGTTTGATTGCAAAACAAAGGCTTTTTTTTTCCTACATAAGTTCTCCTACTGATATGGTTTATCGGTAAAACATAAGTTCAAATATTGCAACTGAATCATTATTTTAAAGAAAGAGGACAATTTTTTGACGTTACAAACAAAAACTATTTGATTGACTTTATTGTATTAAACAAAAATTCTCGTTTATTGTTTTAAACTTATTTTTCTATAATTATGTCCATCGTACATTCGATATTCATGTATTATAAAATTATCTGAAATACCCGGAATGGCTAAATTCATATGACGTCATAGTCACATGATAACTATAATAACGTGTTTCCAGCCAATCAGTTCATAAATTGATGTGATGTAATAGGCACAAGGTAAATGCAATCACATGTTTCCTGCCAGTGGGCTAAATTCATGTGACGTCATTTTAGTCACATGATAATGATAACACTTGTTTTTAGGCAATCAGTTCAAAATCTCATGTGACGTCATAGTCACTCGATAAAAGCAATCATGTTTTTCCATCCAATCAGCTCATGCGCTTCTCTTTTGCCTTTTTCTTTTTACAGAAACTTTATTTTCAAAGGTACATATTTGTTAACCCGCGATCACTCGCGCGGGGTGTTCTGTAAACCTCAGCAACAAGAAAATCCCCTCCCAGGATTCTAAAAAGAATGCACAAAACCACGATATTTTTTCTGTAGCTGCACATTTTAGGTCATTGAACCTTCAGGCCTGATGCAATCCCTCTTTCTCGAATGATTGGAATGTAATGACCTTCAAAAGCTTATCTGGGGGCTCAGAACTCCCGCGAGAAGTTGAGCATATGTATACAGTCTGCTCAGAATATTTGGAAAATGATTAAAATATTATTTTTCTACTTTCTACCATCATTATCTCATTAATAATAAAGTATATTTATTACTGGTATATACGTTTTATACTGGTTTATGAAAAAATATAAAATTATGTGTTTTAAAATGAAAATTTTGTACGTTTAGTTTAAATTAATGTGTTAGTCTCATTTGTATGCAATAAATTTAATAATTTTATTTGTATATTACAAAAACCCTCTTGTACTTTATAAATATGTATCATAATGACTTAATTTTATTTTCATAATTAAATACACGTTTTAAAAGTTTGGGGTGTTCTCTACACCCCGTGAGTAACGACGGCAGCAAAAACAGGTGTGAGTGACCGCGGGTTAACAATAATAATGCACGTAGGTATACCCAATGCACTTGGTTTAAAGCGACGTGTATAAAACAAGCTTTTTATTCTTTTTAATTTTAAAGAATCTTAATACTTGAATATCTTTACCAAATTATAAAATTTGGAATTCTATCTAAATTATACAACAAGTGTAAGTTTAATGTCAGTTTTGTATTCAATGGAGAACACCTAATTGCATTTATCACATGATAGTAGTGAATTTAGCCCATTTCCTGGGTATCTGAATGTTTTTTAATAATAAATAGACATCTCTATTAGCCATAGTAATTCTCTTTTGGATTTCAAAAATACAATCGTTTCTAATGTTAATTTCCGAACCTAAATAAGTGAAGCTGTCAACAACTTCAAAACTATACTCTTTAATTTTAAAATGGAAATCGTTAAAACATGATTTAGTGCAAAGCATGTACTTGGTCTTATTGAAACGAATTGCCTCTAATAAATTCCCTAAGCGTTTTGTTCTCTGTAAAAGCAACAGCCGAATCGGCATTAAGAGTACTTTCGCATAATGCTTTAATATATCTTTTTGCCTTACAGATTACAAGTGTTGTTAAACAAAGGGCGTCAACCTGAAAGAACGTACTTTAACATGGGAATGCTGGCCATGCAGGACAGAGATACCACCAGCGCTGAAAACTACTTCAGAAAGGCACTGCAGGTAATTCATATTAAAATGAATCAAGACTGATATCATCTAATGTCAAAGAGATCTGTAGCTCTATCTAAATTAGCCAGTAACAGCCTTCGGACAGAGTTGATCACTTTTGTCTAGTGTATATGTTACTAGGCTACGAACCCAAAGGTACCAGGTTCCAACCGCTACAGGTCCATTAGGAAACAATTTTTCTGACAGAAAAATGTTTTGGTATTGACATAATTTGATTTCGAAAGTGAATACAGAGATTATTTTATGTTACTCATTTCAGTACATGTACCGTCGACCAGTTTCACCGAATGAAAAGACGTCGCCAATTAAAAAATTTCGCCAACTATTGTCATGGCTATTGTAATTGTGTTTGAATGTGTGCGAGAACGATTTCTCCACTATTGGCTACATATCGCGGCATTTAGTGACGAATTTTTATTTAACAAAATTGGTCGACGGTATAATACGCATGTACCTTCTCTCTCTCATTCTTTTTTAATCAATCTGATTTTTTTTAATTTGTTTCCTCTTAAAATAAGTTACATATTTCGATTCGGCTACTGCCATTTCAAATGGTGTAATTACTCGTACTTTGCATGCTTAAAGTAAACAAAAATTACATATGTTCTTAATATGTTTATGTATTTAGATGACAGAATAATAAACATATATGTGGGTAATGATCGTACGCACATATATTAATACCAAAGTATTTTTCTGTCTGAAAATTTATTTCGAAACTGAGTTTTTGTTGCTTTATTAATTTCAATATAATTTTAAAATTCTGCAATTTTTATAAAACTACAGTTTTTTTATTTTCTTTCATTTTTCAACGACGAGTCGTTTTATTCATCAGGCTTGGTAAAGGCTTCTAAGAAAAATTTTAATTCTTAAAGTCAAATCCTAGAACTGCCGCCAGTCTTCAAAAGAAGCGAAAAAACAATCGTTTTCAAAATTGCTTACAAAGTAATATTCAAGATTATTGAAAATATCGAACAATAAGAACAGTTATTTAATGTTAACATTTTAATCCCTTATAAATTCTCAGCAATGAAGGAGGAACAAGCTTAAATATATTTCCACAGTTCGATAATTTTCTGAAACGATATTCTTTATATTCTACTCTACCTACCAATAAGTACTTGGACACCCTTGATAAAAGAGATAATGACAATTTATTTATATTCAATAGTTGGTAGAGGCTCCACCTGAATTAATTACAGCCTGTATCCTCCAGGTCATGCTTTGTATAAGTGTTTAGATGATGGACAGTGTTACTTTTTTCCACTCGGCTTGGAGAAGACATGCAAATTCTTTCACCGATTTCGGACGGTTGGTGCACCTCTTTATACGGTGATACAACTCGTCCCTGAGGTTTTCAATAGGATTCAAGTCTGAACTCTGGGCAGACCAATCCAGTCAGTTCACCCCATTTTTATCATACCAATCCATGCTGGCCTTCGCAACATGTGCGTTGTCATCTTGGAAGTAACAATGATCTAACACGTAAAATTGCGCAAGAAGCACATAGTTGTGTAGAATAGTGGAGTAGAAATTGGCGTGGAACTTTCCATGAACTAGGATCAAGGGTATCAGTTTATACCATGAGAAACATCCCCAAACCAAAATTCCATCTTCCCCAAACTTCATTGTAGGCACAATGCATTCTGCAAACGATGGTTTCTTATCATACGCCAAACCCAGACCCAGATAGAGATTGAACCTTGATTCACCACTCCAGAGAACCTGTTTCCACTCATCTGCGGTCTTATTTCGAAATGCCTTGCACTTCCTCAACTGAGCAGCATGGTTGGATTTTGTAGTCAAAGGCTTATGGGTGGCAACACGACCATGGAAAGCAAGGAAATGTGCTTTCTTGCGGATGTCATTAATCAAAACTATTGTCCCGGATGCTTATTTGAACTCCTGGAGTATGTTGGACATCTCTCTCGATTTGGTACAGTTATTCCGAATTTCTTTGGACAGCACTCGTCAATCTCTATCTTTTAGTTTCATGGGTCTGCAAGGTCGAAGTACATTCTGACAATTACGACCTACCTTCTACTTTTTAATCACAAAAGTCATTGTTAATTTTGAAATGTTTAATTCACTAGATATGCCCTTTATCTAATAATATCTGTCAACTATGCCCTTTGCGAAGTTAGGCAGCTCTGAATTTCGTGGCATCTTGCTTGCGACTAATGCCAACACTGTTTCCTACACGATATTTAAATATAGAAGACGTGACGTAGATCAGGACCGCGTAACGCCTCCTTTGCATGGGTGTCCAAATACTTGCTGGTAGATAATGTATTTGCTTATATAGTATCAGTATGTAATGAAATAAAATGGAACATATAAGGAAACATTTGTAAATCTAGTAACGAAAATAATTTTTAAATCATTGGTTAAAAAAAGTTATAGAAATTTTAAACGCTTCCCCCCCTAAAGAAAAGTCATTTCTGCTGTCGCTTCATAGGCAAGCGATGCAACGGTTAAAATGAAGTGTAAGGTGCAAGATTGATAATTTTGGAAATCATTTGGTGCGACTTTTTAAAAGATCACAAATTATCTACCAAAGAGTTACCAGAAAATTAGTATCGAAGGGCTAACCACTAAGAAGAAAATGGTGTGAGAATAAAATCATTGTTGAACAAAAAAATCGCCAAATTTGGCGTGCATTCTATACTTTATTTAACATTTCATCTAGTTTTCTTATACAATGCAAAATAAATTATGGCTAATATTTAAAAACTTTATCTAGCTTGTAACAAATCTTTCATTCTCTAATATAAATAATTTTATAGCATATTTAATTTCGCATAAAATTAAAACATTTTCCCTTGGATGTTAATATTTTGCAAAGTTTTAAAGAATCGGTTGAATTAGGAGTACTGTCCAGAGATGTCACCGCCCTAGACTAAATAATTAATTTGAAAGTCGTTATCTCTAATATAGATTTCCTCATTCATATGGTTGATGACAGGATGAACTCGATTGAGATTACATTTTTCATTTTTACTTTCAAACAGATGTACAATTGTCCTTTCGTTATATAAAAAAACTACATTTCTCTCCTCTTTGTTTCTACTAATTCATTACTTCCTTTTAATCGTTCTTGAATGTTTCATTCTTTTATTACTTATACCAATTTGAAGAATTGTTAATATCTATAGTAATTTAAATGTTTGTTAACGTTAGGCCTTGTGAGCAATGATGAAAACAATGACTTTTCAGTAAATCCTGAATCGAAAAAGGCTCAGAATTTAAAATTTGTGAATATGTTTTATAATTTAGAACACAAAAAAAGAAAATTCTTAAGCCTCCAATACATTAAATCCGAAGAAGACTTTTAAACTAGAAAAGAAAAAGAACATTTCTTTGATTAGATAATTTAATCATCAATGCTCTTTATAAATATTCTTAAAAATTGAAGAGCAAAATGATTTTATTCCTCGATAACCCTTTACGATATTTAAGCTATTTTTGAAAATTTGTTTGAGAAGGAAATCAGTTTTCGACATTGACTAAAATTGGGTATATATGATAAAATAAAACAATAAGAGACAAAATTGTTCTTCCTACAAGTCTAAGAAAGAATGAAACTGGATTTTAAGAAATATATTAAGAAAATACATGGTGCAAAAAAATATCGTACTAAAATTGAATAAAAACAGACAATACAAGAAACAGATGTGTAGAGCTGTTAAAATTGAAAATACTGGAAAAGTCTTTTGGACTAAAATGGTGACCTATTATGATTTCTAAAGCTATCGCTGAAGTATGCCATCGATTTAGGGTTAAGCAAGGCTTTATGGATCCACCTTCCCCGTACAGCAGAAATTTTTGACGACTTAGAAAAAACAGAACCATGTTGAAAAATTAGACCAAAATCTACCTACACGTGAATAGAACACTAGACAGTAAAATAAAATGAATGTATGAATAGTGAGAATAGAAATGCTTCTCATATAGAGATGAATATTAGGAAAAAATTTTTTAGGAAAAACCAAGATAAAAACTCGCGTGTGAAGACTAAGATAAGCTAACCTTTAAGATATATAAAGACCTTAAAGAGATAATCTTTAAGATATATATATATTCCGATCTCAGGCGGAAATCATGCATCAAATGACGTTGGCGTGTTAAAATATTGCATAGAAACAAAAAACAGAGGTACATGTATACAGTCGAACCTCCATATTGCGAATTTTTCTATATAGCGAAATTTTTCCTGGAACACCAAGAACATTTCATGATTTTCTTCGTAAAATAACCCTCCCCCCTCCCCAATAGTGAAGTGTATTTTCTATATAATGAATTTTTTCTCTTGTGATTCAATTTTTTTCACCCTATTTTTGAAGTATTTCCGGACATTTCAAGTTTTTCACTCTTTTAACACATTTTATGGTGGTCATAAATCTTCAGCTGGTTTTATTAGGTACCCAACTCGCAGAGTGCCGTTATCCCTTTTCTTAGAACTGGGTCACCGTTCATTTATAGTGTTGATCAATCGTACTAGTAACGCCGTTTTTTATAGCTCGAAAATATAAAAACGTAAGTGCTTGAGCATTAAAGGAAAAAAGTTAATTCTTTAGGAAGCGGATAAAGGCGTCAAGAAACATTCCTTGCAGTTTTTCTTTCTTTCTTATTTTTTTATTGGTAAAATATATCAAATAAGTATATATTAATTTATAAAAAGGTATGAATAATTACTTTTTTTAATATGTAGTATTTATGAATTTAAAATTTGTTTTATATGCTTTATAAAGAAAATTATAAGATAAATTTCTCTATAAATAATTTTCCATATAACGAACTTCTTTTTCGGGATTTAGGGACTTCGTTATATAGAAGTCCTACTGTATATATATATATATATATATATATATATATATATATATATATACATGGAATTAATTTGATATTGGTACACTACGCGTTTTTTGGCAAGATTTTGAAACTCCAAACAGATCTTTGGTGACCAGTCTAATGTTATCGCGTTGTTTTCGCCCCAGCCTGGCATAATTTTTTAAACTATTTTGCGAAAAAATCTCTAGGGTACCAATATCAAATTAGTTCCATATATATACAAAGTAAAACCTTAAGATCCCGTTTATTGGAAGTCTACTTTCCATTCAATAACTAATTATTCATCCATTCAATAGGGTCACACGAACACAGCTCACTTCGGGTTGTTTTTTCCTCCCTAGGTGAGAGGTGATTTTGATGCCGCCCTCTTCAATCTTGCTCTCGTCTTGTACGAGACCAGACGGCCCCTGGAAGCGGTCCCCTATCTACAAAGACTGAACAACCGCCACTTGAAGGGACTGGTACTCTTGGGAAACATTTATTTCAACGATCTCAAAAATTACACTGCTGCTCAGCAAGTGAGTTGTTTTGTCATTCTGCAATTCTTGATTGGTATATGCAATTATGTGGCTATGTTCTATGGTAAAATACATGGAGCTAAGATATGATTAATTTCCCATGATATAATTAACATATAAAGCCATTTAAATTTGTATAAATGAGCTTTTGGAATATTTTTTTTAACAAGTAATATAAAAAAAATTAAGTCAATTCCTACTTAGGTCAACAAAAGAATTTTTTTATTTTTTTAGTTACTTTTATGAAATAATTACAATCAATATAAATATTTATATACATATGATAGAATCACAGTATTAAGTTGCAATTATTTGTTATTAATCATCATTTAAGTATTGTATTGTCATCCAAAACATTTCGGTTCAACTGAAAGCTTTGAAACGCGAGAAAAAAAAATATTTTGAAGATTTGACCCAAGTCGCTAAAAATAAAACCAACGTGACTGTATCTATGAATAATTAGTTTTAATCAATTAATTTTTATTAACTATAATTAAATTACCATATTGTTATCCAGAATAATAGAGTACATAAAATTTCAGCTCAATTGAGCGCTTTAAAATGTATTTTACTAACGATTGAAAATTTGAACAAGATACGTATAGGGAGATTGTGAACTAGTAGTAGATATTGAAAAATAGAACTAAATTTTATCATTAGTAAGTAGAATAAGCTTTGAACAGGAAATTTTAGGATTTCAAGCCTGAAAATTTCCAGTCATCGAAAAAAAATCAAATCAAAAGCCATCTCAAATGCCTTGATTTGTTGCAATGTGGAAAATAGTTCTCGCGAATGTTCAAACACAGTAGTAATAGCGATGACAGGATTTGGTGACTTTTTCTGTGAATTTGGTAAACGGTATAATACGAAAATACCCAAAATTTTTCAAAAAAATTATTAGTCCATAGTAAAAATCTGTATCGCTATGTATTGGAAACATCTTTTAAATATTTTAAAGGTATTTCACTAAAAAAAAATGTTTACAATTCGAATTTTTTCTCCAGTAGAACAATGATAGTTTTCTGAATGATTCAATATTTATTATATTGTGTAACAAAATTTGATTCATTTATGTGTTAATTTTTGTATAATGGCATTAATGCTAATTATTATTGCTGATATATTTTCATTGGTAAAATAATTATATAGTGCATTATTGTTGATCAGTCTATAAATGTCATCAAAACAAATGTTAACCACAGTCATAACCATTTTTGGTAAGAACTCCGTTACAGTATAACCATAATTTTTACACGCATTGTGATAACTTTTAGAATTTACACTAAAAATCTACTCAAGATCTTTTTGATACTCACAACCAAGACTTTTCTCATAAAATGAGCATTAAAATAATCTTCAATATATTGGTTAAAACTGGTTTTTACGCTTTGATAACCCAGAAAGATTCTAAAGCAATTTTTACGATAAAATTGTAAAAAAAAAAAATTTAAAATATTTTTTATGTATTTTTTAAAATTTCTACTATACGGATATTTATTTAAAATATTTCATAGTAATAGATTTGATAAATGTAATATCTCAGAGTATATATATTTATATTGTTACGTAGATCCGGGTTCGATGATTTTATGCAAAACAATCAAAAAGAAAACAAATAGTTCTTTAAGAGCGATGCGAATTTATTATCAAAAATCCAATCCTTTAAATACAGGATTCAGCGGCAATATTCACTAGGTAAATATCCGAAGGTGTTCACACCTTCAACAGCAATCAAACACAATCACCAGTGTTTAAAAATACACGTAAGTAAAGATTATTCACAAGCACAGCCGAGCTAATCGCTAGTCAAAACAATCCTCACTACTCACTGATTTAATCAAGACTGAGTGGTTGCGACTGGCACTTCGAGAAATATAACCGCTCGTGTCATCGAGCGTGACGTTAATGGAGAGATCTACTACTTTCCAGAAGAATCCAGAGGGTTCCAAACTTGCCAACATGGTCGCCAATGACGCCAAAAAAGTCGCTAAAGTCGCCAAATTGGCCACCAACTTGGTCGCCAAAAATGATGCCAACTTGGCTCTACCGCCAAGATTTCGCCAAGTTCTCATTGAATCGCCATTATAACGTAAGGGGGGTATTGCTTGTGAATAGAACAATTTTTACATGAAATAAATATAACATAGAGTAATATAAATGCATTAAACACCCGAATACTAATTATTTACACTATTTACACAAAATTCGTTACAATATATATATATATTGGAAGGATTGCATCGAAAACTGGAAAGGGGAGAGGGATATAACAAGTACACCCACTATTAGGGCAAGTAAAAAATTGCTTACTGAGAAAAATACTTCTCATTCTAGATTTCAGGATAAAACATATATTAGTTTTCAGCAGAAAAAAAAACTGGTTTTATCCTAAACTTGAAAAAAAATATTCTAGAACAAGAAAGTTTTAAGACTATCAAATAAAACATGATTTCAAATTGAGAAGTTTACGTAAGAAACTTAACAAATTTATTTTAAAATTTAGAACAAGAATTTTTTTAACTGTTCGACGAAATTACACAAAATCTCAATATTATTTCTTCATGCCTTCAGTTAATTCAGTAAACTAATGAGAAAAAAAAACTTTGTAAAACTAAATTTTTACAGGTTGGAACCATCTCTGAATTTCTTTCTTCAATTCTTACTATTATTTCACACTCTCTATTTATTTATTTATTTATAATTCATGGGATTTTCAATCGTTAATAAAATGCATTTCAAAGCTCTCAATTGAGCTAAAATTTTATATACATGATTATTTTGGATGACAGTACAGTAATTTAATTATAATTAATAAAAATTAATTGATTTAAACTAATTATTCTAAGAATTACAAATACAGCCACATTGGCATCGTTTTTGGCGACTTGTGTCAAAACATGAAAAGGGTTTTTTTTTTTCACATTTTAAAGCGCTCGTTTGAGCTGCAATTTTCTATACACTATTATTTTGGGTAAAAATACGATAATTAAATTATAATTAATTAAAACTAATTGACTGAAATTAATTATTTAAAGAATTACAGATACAGCCACGTTGGTTTCATTTTTAGTGACTTGGATCAAAACTTTAAAAGATTTTTTTTTCTCTCACGTTTTAAAGCATTCAGTTGAATTGAAATTTTATATACACGATTGTTTTGGATGACAATACGATACTTTAATGATAATTAATAAAAATTAATTACCACTTATTGTTGGGATTCTGACATATGTATATACATATTTATATTAATTGTAACTACTTAATAAAAAGTAGCTTAAATAAAAAAGAAATTTTGTTGATCTAAGTAGGAATTAACCTAAAAAATTTCTTTTTATATTACTTGCTTTTAAAAAATGTATAAACTATTATGAAGGTATTTTTCATTCTCATAGAAATACATAATTTCTTCAAAATATCGAAAGTTGTACAAAATTTTTTTAAATAATTCATAACTTTTTTTACATAATTTTTAGAAATTTCTGTTGAATTTTCATGAAATATTCCTGAAAAGGTTGAAGAGTTATAACAGAAGAATTCTGTCTAATTATTAACTAGAATATTTTACGTACGAGCTCATGCAACAACAGGAAATTTCTGTTTTTGTCTTACTTCCCCTCAGCTTAACCCTAAAAATTTTCAAGTAAATTTATTTGTGAAGTGTTTAACATCTGGAAGAAATAGTAAAGGGATGAACATCTGTTATCAACCAGATGGAAAAGCGTAACTGGACTATAATTACAACTGCATTTTGCATAATTAGGGAACTTTTTCGGTTGCGCAAAGGATTGCTCGAGCACTATGCTCGGCACGTCTTAAAAAGTTGAATCAATTTTTCAACATTTACATTAATAAGTACCTTTCAAAATGATTTCCATAATCTATGCTTCTGTGTCAGTAAATAAAAGTTAAAAGTACTCCATTTTTAATGAACTGAGTAAATTCTTAAAAATATTGACATAAATATATATATATATATATATTTGGTTTAAGACAAAAAAAATTTTTAAATCGCAAAAACGAAATGAAATATAATATAATTAAAATTGCATTTTGAAGTGCCTTTATAGCTTCTTATGAAGACTCTTTTAGAAATTTCTTTTAACTACCCATAATTTACATTAACAAAACTCACACATTTAACACGTTTTTTAGAATTTTACAAATTCTATATTTTTCATCAACGTACTACACTGCTGGCTATTAAAACTGTAACACTATGAAGGAATGCAGATACAAAAAAAAAAATATGTAACGTATATAAACAGAATGGCATGAAGACAAAATTATTAAATTTGCAAACATTTTTGGGGTTTACAGGAGTGCAAAATTTCTAGAAACAGCCACCACCCCTGGCAACTAAAACGGCCCTTACCCGGTTAGGCATGGAGTCGAATTAGTTTTGTATGACAGAAATGGGCAACTTAATCGATGCTGCTTCAAGTCTATGGCACATTTCATCATCCATATTAGCTGGTGAGTGGTGGAGGGCCATTCTCTCAGCAACCCATGACCAGTTGTTTTCAATGGGTGACAGATCTGGAGACCATGCAGGCCATGGTAACAATCGAATACTCTGTGTATCGAGAAAGGTCAGAACACGATGAACAACATGTGGTCTTGCATCATCTTGTTGGTAGAGGTCTTTAGGCAGCCCTCGACGCTAGGGCACAACCACACCACTGCCCATGACATGTCAGAAAAATACCAACCTGCTTTCAAATTACTGTCGATCCGAATTAGAGATGGGCGAGTCGTTTACCCAATGGTTGCCCAAACCCCGTCGAAGGCAAGCAAGTTGACGAGTGGTCTCTTCGAGCCCCCGAAATACATATACGGCTATCAGAACACTGTACGCAAAACCGGGAATCGTCTGAAACACGACATTGTGCTTTTCGTATATCCAGTTTTGTCGTTTGGCGCACTTGAGTCGTAATCTCTCTGTATGCTGCATTGTCAAGGTAATGAACTGAAATAGTGATCGAAGTAATGGTCACCGTGCTGACAGTCCCCGCGGCTGCAAATTTTGTCACACCGTACGAACGGGTACTTAGTATGCTGCAAACATGCCCATTTCCTGACTAATGGTTCGTAATGGGATTGTAAGGTTTTGCAGGACACACCAGTAAATATATCGGCTCTCTCGGGAGTTAGTCATGGGAGGGCGTGGAGATCTTGCCTTTCAGTAGTACAACCCTCAGAAACCCATTGATTATATATCCGCAAGGCAGGGGTTGAATTTCAATCAGTGTGACAGGCAATATCATGAAACAATAATCTACACTCTCGATTCGATAGGCAATGACCCTGTTTCTAACGAATTCTTACACTTGCTGGTAAGTATTTCTTCTTATTCGAGGCATAATAGGATACTCTGATCAAAGTCCGACATTACAAAGCGCTTTCCAAATGAGAAATCCACAACACGGTTACCAATGCGGACCAATGTGGTGCTTCCTGTGTCATCTAGATGGGCTGAAATATTAATTATTTGCATATCCTAACCCCTTTTCTTCCGTTCCTGTGATTCTGACATTCATCAGATCATTCTTTTCTGGTTGCTGCTGTTGTCGTATCCTTCCCTCCAGGAAGAAATGTAAATCGCCAGAGCCTGAGACAGATTGGACTTCTACATGATAGATGGCGACACCACCTATCTCCACCTCCACAATTTTGGCATGGAACTGGAGAGAGGGAAATATTCTTTAGCCCCCTGCACCCGTGGTTTCTGTTGCGACCGCCCGCAAGACTTTTCGGACCCACTGATTTAACGAGTGCGTGCTCCGTGTATACTCGGAGGGTATTTAGTGGCATCAAGCATCGAACTCAGGCCCTCCGGTCTAGAGTGCAATGCTTTAACCACTACGGCCCCATTTCTTTCTGGTGTTGCAATTTTAATATCCAGCAGTTTACTTTGGTTATATTAAGCTACAAGCATCTCTGGCAGGCTTTTATCGTGATAGAAACTTGTAAAAATATGTGGATCAAAGCCAGAGATGTTTTAAGGCATGAACCAACTAGGCCCAGGTCCTCAGCTTCAATATGATCATGATACGAATAATTTTAACTGTGAAATGAAATGCCCGGGCATATTCTCCGAGAAATTCGGAAACTATATGCCAACTGGCAACAGTAGTACGACTGAATTATTATGTTTTGTCCATAATGAGTTTAAGCCTAAACCTATCTTATTATACCATCATTTAATTGAAAGATAGCAGTCGATCGAGTCAATATGTATTTAGGTTTGTGAGATCGTTAGTCCCGTACATTTATTAATTGTGTCTTACAGTATGTAGAAACTTTTGAAAACGTATGCTTTACACAATCTACTCAAAAGGACCACAGATGGTGAGTACTTTTACTTAGGGATCAACGCCTCAAGAAATCTTAAGACACAACTGGGTAACGCTAAGCGTACTAAAAGTTGATATCGATGACAGGTAACAGAAACTCGAAGTACTTCAATCTTGTCAAGTGTTCGAGTCCTAATTCCACATCAAACCTAGTGTCTGATGCATATTAAATATGTTGGGCATAAAGTGGAACTTCATTTGGAGGCCAACTCAGATATCAACCTCGTCACTTGACTGTAGCTCAAAATTACGTAGTCCATTGTCAGTACCCCTCGTGTAGCTGCTAACGGTGGTATTCTCAATCGCAAGTTAACCTCGGGTTATCCCCGAACCGGAGGTAACTCGCAGATTGTGTGTGGCAAAACAAGCTTATTCTCAATTGCGGATCGCGCCAAATCCACGGATACAAATACGCCGATTTCGGAGGGTAACTCGCGGATTTCGATCACGCGAATCTGTTTGTAAGCAAAGATGGACGTAACAAAGAATATGTCACGTAATTATCAGTGTCCAATCACAACAACTGTAACATCTTGCCCACGCATAACTCACGGATTCGGTAATCGTCAGTTCGAGAATAAGAATGGAGAATTATCCGCGAGTTATCGGCGAGCGAGGGTTACCCAATCCGCGTGAGTTTTCTTTTCAATAACTCGCGATTGAGAATACCACCGTAAGTATTATGTTAATGGACAATCAATCGATGAAAGAATCGATATTGGTATCTAAAACAAAGATGAAAGTGTATGTGTAATCGATGGAAGAACTGTTTGCTTGAAAATACCAAAGAAGCATTACATTGATGACATTTTATCAAAAGAAAAACAATTGTCCGAAAATAATTTAACGTGTATGCAACTGAAGAGTCAAAATAACTTGTAAAAGTTGTTCTCCAAAAAGTTTTGCTATTATTTTGGAAAAATAACTGCATTCGTAAGCGATGTCATTTTTCTTTTTATTTAAGACAAATAAAATAATCCCCATGCCCTGCAAGTATCACACGGGGCTTACAGAAGTAAATAAAACAAACAAGATATATATAAGATAAACAAAATATGAGTTACGAAATAATGAAATGACATAAACAAAGAAGTTACTAAGACAAACAAGTACGTTACAAAATAAAACAGTATATATATATAACGTAACAAAACAAATCTAATGAGGTAGTAAAACAGAGTAATGAAAAATTTACAAAATCAAATCAATGAAGATACAAAATAATATGAACGAAACAAGCTGCTTTACTTGAAACAAGCTAAAAAAATTTAGGGGGCCAGTCGATTTTAAGAACATGCAGTTTAACCCCTTCAGGTGTTTTCTTTCTTTCTTAAATTTTGAACAAAACAGGGTAAGATATTCAACACTGCTCACCACCAACATTGCAGTCACAAAGTTTGGAAGGGCACAGTTTAAATCTGTTGAGGTACGCTTTAAAATTACGATGGCCGGTACGGAATTGCGTTATTTTATAGTTTGTAAAAATGTGATCACAAGATAGTCTTTGTGAAATGGTCGGAAAAAATTTCTTTGTCAGAAAAAAGTGAGTTAATTGCGTGTGTGTACTGAGTGTTCCGAAGAGAGCATGCAGGGTAATGGGTGTATTATTAAAGTAAAAGCATTAAATGAGGAAGAACCTCGCAAAAACAACAAACTATTTACCAAGAGTTTTTTTTTTTTTTTTTCAATGAATGATTTGAGAATACACGCCTAATTCTGTTTTTACACAGTACATACTTCCACAAAAAAAAAAAAAAAAAAATACATGTGAAACGCATTTAAATCGAATTTGTACAGCAAGAATGGAATGCATTCTGTTATCAAAAAACGTGCACGTTGAATTAAAAATTTTATTTAATTTGAAAAACTTCGTAAAAGGGTCTTAAAAAATCAACTATCTAAATAATGTTTGAATATGAATATTCATACTTATTATGATATCACTCTTTTTTTTTTTAATTCACAGAAAGTACTTTTTAAAAAATTTACTTTTTAATGTACAGCCGATTGGCTGGCGTGGTTGGTTTGTCGCTGGCCTTCTGCACCCAAGGTTGTGGGTTCGACCCCGGCCGAAGTCGGTGGGTTCTCATCGTGCAAAAAATCGACAGCGGCAAACGACATGTAAAAGATCCCTAAAGTGTATGTTTGTGGCTTGGGTGCTCTCGGCAAAATTTAAAATCCTAGCACAGATTCGCATCGTCAGAGCTCAGTTGCTTCCCTCTATGGAGAAAACTGGACGTCAAAATTACCTACCGTGATTAGTGTATCCACCTATATCGTGCCACACTCAAAAATGAGATACCAGCTTCTGGGGAATGTACCTGGTCTGCAATGGTAAAACACCAACCCACACACACAGCCCCTTAGAAATAAAATAAATAAACTTTTTAATGTAAAAGAAGAAAAAATTTTGTAAAAATATTGTTTAAGTGGGATTTTGTTTCCTTAAGCTGAGAATTCAGAAATATCTGTGGAATATTGGAGTTTAGAGTCCGTTCCAGTGAGATTTATACGACTTTTTAAAAAGATAATGAAGTATCACATTCTAATGACTCTCGTTTTCTTTTATACCATGCATTCTGTAATCGTTATTGAAATTATGTTACTTTTTCAGTGCTATGAACTCATTTTGAAGCAAGATCCCAACCACATCCCTGCTCTCCATAACCTTTGCGCCGCCCATTTTCAACTGGGCCAATTGGAAGCCGCCGAGACCTGTCTGCAACGTGCCAGAAACTTGGCACCTCAAGAATCATACATAGAGCACCATCTGAATGTTGTAAAACAACATCGGCAAAAAATTACAGCCAATCCTCTTCAAAAATCAGTTCCAGAAAATGTGTTTTGTAATGATCCGAACTCCAAATGCACAGAACCTTTAACGACGAATGAGTCCGATAATTCAAAACTTTCATTTTTTATGGAGAAAGATCGCCCGCACGAAGACAGCAAGAAAGATGTGAAATTGTGATAAAAGTAGATATTTAAATGTGAATTATATCTATACATATATATATATATACATGTTTGTTCGTGACACTATTAAATGTGAATATTTATCGTGATGTTTGAATGTTTGTTGCAGATGTTTTTGTACTAAAAATGAATTAATATAAAATTGAATGTTGTTTTGAAATAAAGTGTTTCAAAAGAACTACGAGGAACATTTTTTTTAAAATGAGCCACACATTGTCTGTAGAATGTTTTTGTTCTGATGAATGCTTGAAATGAATTCCTAAATGCTTGTTGTTGTTTTTTATTCCTTCTTGAATTAGTTTTTAAAATTGTAAGTTTCGAATAGTTTGAATTTAAAAACTACATTCACAATGTTTTTAGTTTTATACAACTCTTTTTTTTGGTTTTATCCTATTAAATTCTGTAACTATAGGTTCTAAAATGTTGTACTCTTAAAATGTTTTCGAAAAAAAATTTACATAAAAAAAATATATTTTAAAGTTAATTCCTACTTAGGTCAACAAAGAAAAAATTTATTTTAGTTACTTTTTATTAAATAATTGCAATTAATATAAATATGTATATACATATGACAGAATCACAATATTAAGTGGCAAAATAGAAAGCTATATTCCTTGCAATTTTCCATTTTCCTTTCTATATAGGGTGTTAGAATATTATGTTTGTTTGTTACTATTTATTAGTTAATTAAATTTAATCATTCCAATAAAATACTATAGTAAAAAGAAATCACATTCTCAGAAATCAGGCCATCCCAAGTGGGATTCAAACACACAACCTCTGAATTAGAAGTCCATCACGCTATCCATTGCGCTACAGGGACACAACGAGCGATTTTCCTTTTTATGTATGGTATTGGACTATTATTTTTGTTTGTTACTATTTGTTCATTAATTAAGTTTAACAAATAATTAATATTTGAAAAAGCTGTATTAACATCAAGTGTCATCCACTACATGTTTAAAAATATGTATTTGAACTTGAGTGGATGAATAGAAAGTATTTTAGTAACGATTTAAAATTTGAACAAGATAAATACATAAATATAGGGAGATTATGAACTAATAGTAAGAATTGAAAATTTAAAGAGGTTTTTTGTGGAAGATGTGTAATAAGGTATTTCAGCAATTTTACAATTTAGTTTTCAATAGCAAAAATAAAATAAAAGCGATAATTAATTGTTCTAAAAAGACCTACTCATAGAATGGATCTTAAATTCTATATTTCGTAAAACTTTTCATCCATATACTCTCAAAATATGATTTTAACAAGTGTATTTGTATTAAAAAAATTAAATTTCTGAAAAAATTTTGATTTATTAACATTTGAGTAAAATATTTTTTGCTTTAAAAATTTTGTTCGTATTTAATTTTGCTAAATATTAGTTCTCTTTTTACACTTTTTTAAAATATTAGTATACATCTAGTATATGTTCAAATTATTACTTAAGTACTTAAAATTTTTATTTGCTTATTTTTTTGGCTTTCTATTGTTTTACACAGAACTTTAATGCACTATATTTTTTAATACCCATCAAAAAATAAACTTAAGATATCCAACTACTCTAAAATCGTGAATTTTTTCAAAAATTAACAGTTTTTTAGGTCATTATATTAGCTTTATAAAAATACAGTTTTTTATTTTCCATTCACTGGAACGAAAACTACAAGTATTTTAGTAAAAGCAGATGCCGTAACTTTTAAACAAAATGTCAAACTTGACAAAATGCGTTTTATTCGAAACGCGCTTTTTTAGAAAATGCTCAAGCAAGGACAGCAATTGCTCAAAAAATTCTGGAAATAATTAACTGAAATTTTTTGTGTATGTTCTGTGTAATAGTAGAAGTGTTAAACTTTAGATTTATCAATCACTGTTTTATTACAAAATTTATTGTTCCTTATGTGAATATAAGGAATATATAACTAAGAAAAAGTGCTCTAGTTTTTGTAAAAATTAAAATATCTCTTATCCTGAAGGTCATTTCAAAAATGAGTGGCAAAGTAAAGCATTAAAATTGAAAAATTGAGAATTTGTGTGTTCTTAAACTTTTTTTCACAAAGTGGTCCCCATTTAGTAATTTTTTTGTCAAGTTTTACTGATTTTTCCCATTTTAGCAATAATAATTACTCTTTTTCTCTTCTTAAATTTAACATTTTCTGTCTTAAAATGTACTAAATAAATCTAGAAACCACAACAAAATCTCCATATCTTCATTTTTTAAAAAAATAGTTGTCACAAGTTGTCGTATACCAGGGATGGCGAACCAATGGCACGCGTGCCACTGAGGGCACGTGACACAATATTTTGGGCACTCCACCGTTTAAAATAACAAAGTTCACTATGAAGTGTATTCCGAGCAATCGCGAGTGATCGGTCGCGGGGTGGTGGGGATTTGATTCCAGACACATTTAACTGTTTGAAGAAGCTGGCTTATACCATTATAACCCTATTTTCATCTACCTATGCTTGTGAGTCATTATTTTCAGAGATGAATATCATTAAAGACTCCCTAAGAAGCCTTTTGGTAGATGACTCCAATTCAGCACGCATTCTGCTAAAAGTAATATCTTACAATCCTAATTTAAGTTATTTGTCATCTAATTTGCAGCAACAGAAGTCACACTAATGCTACTTTAAACTGAATTACGCGTTTTACTAAAACATTTATTACCACTACACAGTGAAAAAGGTATTTATCGTAGTAAATAAAGAGTTTTGAGTTGTTAGTATTTAGTTTTATTATTTTCCCAATAATCGCAAATCAAACTTATTTGACGGCACGCCAATACCTCATTAAGTATTTCTTTAGAAAAAATGACACGTTGATCCATAAAAGTTCGCCACCCCTGTCGTATACCTTAAATCAAAACTTTTTTAAAAAGAGAAATGTAGACAAGATTTTTTTACATCAAAACAATCGTGGTATGTGTGAGAAAATTTAAGCTTCATGAATTATTTAAGTTTGTATGACATTTTAAACTACAAAAGGAAAAACGTATCGAAAAACAGAAAGAGCTTCGTTTTAAATGTTTTGTTGATCCCATGTATGCCGACAAAGCTTTCCTCTAAAGTTATAACAGATGTTTCGTTTCATCTTCGGAGCTCTGTGCTGATAACACTTACTCTCTCAAATTTGGCTAAAAAAACCTCTGATTTTTTTTTTTTTTTTTGAACACCGAGAAAAGAATACAAGACACACTATATATCTTTCGCAAGTTGTATTAATTTTTCTCAAAAATTCCTTCCCTCAGAGTTGCTATCATGAAAAAAAGGCTAAAAAAGAATGAAAATACAGTATTAATTATTTTTAATTTCTATAATATTTCACAAGTACAATATTTTACCCTGTATATTTTAATTAGATCCATTATTATACATCAAATGACTTTATTATTTTTTGTTTAAGTCTCTTTCATTTCCATTCAGGATGAGCGCAACGCATGAAAAAAAGCGAAGCGTTAATTTTATTGTCTCTATTTTTCAATTCTTACTATTAGTTCACTCTCTCCCTATATTTGAAGTAGTGTTGGCCGGTGTATGTGATTATCATTATTTGATGAAAACGACGTCTTCAGAATAGCTTTACCTCCTTTATTATGAGCACACATCAACAGATTAAAGCACAATTATGTTACATGTTCACATTGAATAGACTGTGGCATTTTGGAGGACACAACACAAAGACAAAGAAAGCAGCAAGTATTTACAATCTTACATTATGGCGGCAAGCAGAGAAAAGAGCGCGATTACATCAGATTTTATGTTTATATACCAACAGTGCACAAGCGCGTGACTATTACGTAATAGTAGTTCTGATTGGCTAGAAGGCGCGGGATACGGATTTCGGTTTAGCCGATTACGATTAAGATTACAATGTTTATTTTTAAACCTAAGAATTAAAGATTATTTATAGATCATTAAAAAGAGTTAATTCAAAGTATGTTAGAGGGAATTATTATTATTATTATTATATATATATATATATATATA
>BMAV01004411.1:272902-290326 GCA_019973955.1 Trichonephila inaurata madagascariensis | reverse complement strand
ACATGAAGCTCAAATACGAGTTTATCTTGGAAAAAAATGATTTAAAAATGTACTGACAAAGAAAATATTTCACTGTTACATGATTAAAAAATACAGTATTTTCTTAAAATGTTTCTTAAATTGACTTCTCAGTTTTCATCGAATGATAAGACGTTTTCAGAAATTTATGAGATCAGAGGATTCTAAATTTAGGCTTAGCTTAGTGAGACATGAAGCACAAATACGAGTTTATCTTGGAAAAAATGATTTAAAAATGTACTGAAAAAGAAAATATTTCACTGTTACATGATTAAAAAATACAGTATTTTCTTAAAATGTTTTCCTTCAGTGCAAAGAAAATGTTTACAAAAAATTATGCAATGTGGACAATAAAGCATTTAAATCCTTTTTTTAAGTAATAGGAAATAATCGTTGAGTATAAGTACAATTGAACCTCTCTATATTGTGAATTTTTCTATATAGCGAATATATGATTTATTTCGTAAAATAACCTCCCAATAGCAAAGAGCATTTTCTATATAACGAGCTTTTTCTCTTGCGATTCAAAGGTTTTTTCTCCCTATTTTTAAAGTATTTCTCGACATTTCAAATTATTCTCTCTCGTAACACATTTTATGGGAGTCATAAATCTTGAACTCGTTTCATTAAGTGTCTAACTCGCCGAGAGCTAAAGAATTCTGGGAGTTTCATCCAAGAAGTGCAACCCTTAACCCGCATTGTCCAGTTCACTGGAAATATCTTCAATATTCCCTTGTCTCATGTCCCCGTGTCCTTTTACAATTTCCGTTCATTTGTAGTGTTGATCATCCGTCTGGTAGCTTCGTTTTTAGTAGCTCGAAAATGTCCAAACGTAAGTGCTTGAGCATCAAAGAAAAAAAATTAATTCTTCAGGAAATGGATAAAGGCGTCAAGAAACTTTCTTGCAGTTTTCTTTCTTTCTTTTTTTATAGGTAAGATATATCAAATAAATATATATTAAATAACAAAAAGGAATGAATAATTACTTTTTTCTAATGTATAGTGTTTATGAATTTAAAATATTTATGTGGTTTATGAAGAAAATTGAAAGATGAACCTCTGTAAAGCGGATTTTCCATTTAACGAACTTTTTTCGGGATTTAGCTACTGAGTTATATTTAAAGGTCCGACTGTAATTTGAATGTTGTTAATAATTAAAGCTTGTTGTGGATAAAAACAGTATGCGAATAGGTATTTATGATTAATTCTAGGTCACATTGGGTTAAATTTATGACGGTGATATGATAAATATAATTACGTGTTTCCCATTGAATAAAAAGAATTTAGACTCGCACTTGTTGCATTTGTAAAATTCAGATATAATTTTAGATTTGATAATTGGATAAAGATACCGAAGTATTAAGGTGATTTTTCAGAAGTATTTTTAAAATGAAAAAAAAACTCTTATATACGAGCACTTTTAAACCCATGTGCGTTGTTAATGTTAACAAATATTTATTTTATAAAAAAAATTTCTATAAAATGCAAAAATTGGTAACGGTGAGGAACATGAACTGATTGGTTGGAAATTCGTGGTTATGACTGTGACGTCACATGAATTTAGCCCATTTGATAATATAACTTGACTCTAAATAGGTAAAAATTATATTAAAATAAAAACACTTTTATGCATAATATTTAGAAATAAAGGTAGAAGTTGTAGTTTTGCTCTAAATATTTCTCGAAGTGTAATAGTATATTATCTACAAAAGTTTTCAATGCTCTGGCAAACAATAAATTTTATCTAATTGGAGTACTTCATTTTCAAAAATTTAATGCCAGCAATTTGCATGTTTTTCAAATCTTTATAATTAGTTACGTTCCCTTTCAAAATTAGCTAAAAGACAATCTATTGAAATATTCTTAACAAAGGACCCATGGAGATATTTTAACGGTTTCATACAATTGATCTGAATAATCGTTATTTTTAGTAGAAACTATTTATTTCTGGAATTGTGATATCTCATAGAAATTTTTCATAAATTAAAGCACTAGTATATTTATTTTTTTTTTAAATACCATAGAATAGAGCAATGTCTTAATTTGAGATTCAGATTAGCATATATTTTTTTTTTTGAGACTTAAAATTCATTTCAAAATTTCTTATGCATAATTTGCATTATTGTTAAGAATATTGTATACAATTTATGACTGCACACAAGGCAAGTGAGCGTTCAAATCAGGATATTTATTTACAGCAGTGGTTCCCAAAGTGGTCCCTACGAACCCTCAGAGGTCCCCGATACTATTCGGGAGGACGGAGGAAAATTCAAATTGATTTGTGGGTTCCTGAACAATGTCAGGGGTTCCGCGTAAGGTTTAATTCAATTTAATTAAATTTTTTTAATCCATTTTTATTTTTATAAAAATTTAAATAAATAACAATAATTCACTTGCACATTCCCGACTGGGTGCTGAACCCTTTTGCGCCTGGATTAACTCATATCCCAAACACAGATGAATCCATATTAATACAGGAACATTTTATTGAATTATCTACAAATGACTGACTTAAACCAATGTTTGAACAAGGAAACCACAAATTCTGGCTACAAAAACATATCCCAATTTTGTATCCTGCATCATGGGTTATTGTACAGAAGTTGTTGACTGCTTTCCCGTCTTCAAATTTGGTAGAATGTGGACTCAGTGTTGTAAAACCCTCCTCAAACAAAAGAAGAAACAGACTAAAAACTAGCGCTCTTGGGGATTTGAGGTTGCTTCTCGCAAACATTAAGACGGACATACATACAATCATAACATCTCATCAAGTTCATCCAAGTCATTAATTTTTTTTATTTTATTTTAAATAAAAGTTATAGTTTCAATAAATAATTCTTCGAAATGTTTGGTTTTTTTTTTTGTTTGTAATTTGTTATTTTTATACTATGCACTTATGTAGCATTTTCCTTTAGGAGTCCTTGTGAAAGTTTTGAATTTCAAAAAGGGTCCGTGGGCAAGTTTTGACTATTAAAAGGGTTCCGTGGGTAGGTTTTGATTATAAAAAGGGGTCCATGAGCAAGTGTTTCTATAAAAAGAGGTCCATGGGTTAAAAACGTTTTGGAACCACTAATTTACATTAACAACGAGTTACAGTAAGAAAGCAAAGTATTTCAAATTATGCAAATGAAAGCACGAGGAAGTACGGAACAACGCTTGATGGAATTTTTTTTATAGATATTTAAATAAAATTTTGAATCTTAAGTATTTATAACCTATTTCAGCTACCATAAACCTATTTTTCCTTTTCAAAATACAATTAATTCACAAATATTATTATATATTTCGCATAAAATATTACTTCATGAGTACAAACATGAATAAATAATTTTATATGACAATACTAATATTCCCTTAATTTTTTATTTACCTAACTAATCTCTGAAATAACATTACAAAATTTGAAGCTATCACTTCTATCGTGTGGTCATAAGCACACGCACTTTTTATTTTTATATTTTTAAATTTTTATTTTACAATTTCCCTTCTAGTATTAAACTTCCGATGTAAAGATATGCATGAACAGTAAATATATCACAAGCATGAATTGAGCACCCATGTACTTAAAATTAGAACTCAGAAAAAGGAAAGCAAAAACAGATTGGGAACCCTTGTGTCACACATTTAATGGTCGTGTTTGCGTAAGGGGTTTTCCCAATTTTCGATTCGTGCTATAGAAGTGTATTATACAGGCCTTAACTATGTTATGCCTTATCACTTTTTAATGACACAATTAATGTGTCACTTACCGCAAGAAGAAGATTTTGAGAATTATTAGAAAAAGATTATTAGGTTATTAGAAAAAGATTTCGAGAATTATTATCTTCGTGAAGTAGATGGCAAATCTTCACAATCAGCTCTCTTCAGTCTGTCAACATTACACGTATATATTTTTCAATTCCTATACTATTAGTTCACAATCTCCCTATATAATCTTGTACAAATTTTCAATCGTTACTAAAATACATTTTAAAACGCTCAATTGAGCTGAAATTTTCTATATGCGATTGTTTTGGGTGACAATACAATAATTTAATTATAATTAATTAAAATTATTTGACTGAAACTAATTATATTTTAAAAAATGCAGATGCAGTCAAGATGGTTTTATTTTGGTTTGGTTTTTGTGATACTGTCTCTCTCTCTCTCTCTCATATGTGTATGTATATAAATATTTACATTAATTGTAATTATGTATTTGATAAAAAGTAACTAAAATAAAAATTTTCTTTGTTGACTTAAGTAGAAATTGACTTTAAAAATTCCCATTTATAATATTTTTTTGCTATTAATGTTGCTCTTTTTCCTTTAACTATTGATGTTTAACTCTAACTATCAATGTTGCCCTAAAATCCTTTTTTTTTTTTTTTTTTTTTTTTGCCAATTAATAATTGAGAGTTAGTTATTAAGGGACTTTCTAAATCTTTTGGTACTTACGTATTATCGCAACTTATTAGTGACATCATACGAAACGAAGCACATGGATGCCAATTCAGCACGTACGACACATAGGAAATCGGGGTTGCCAACTTGGGGAGTTATTAATAGAGTTGGTGATTGTTGCGATAATACGAAAGTACCGATCTTTTTCTCTATCCATAATGAGTCGAAGGAATTTGGAGTGTCTGTTTCCCGCAAGGAAACTTAAACTCCTGTCTGGATGACTGTGAGTTGCATTAGTTCGGCTTAACCTCAGCCTATTGCTGTATTTTCATGATAATAAAAACTTAAAATTAAGTTAACTTTGTTAAAAAAATTTACATTAAATATTAAGAAATTTAAAATTAGGAGTGAAAAAATAAGAAAATTTGGGTCTGAAATGTGGGTGTAAGAAACTCTTTATTTCAAATATGTATGCGCAAGATGTTTTTCTCTATCCATGAGTATACCATAAGATTCAGTAGCGCACACAAAAATTTTTGAAGGGAGAGGTCCAGGGTCGAAAGTCCGCCATTTTGGTATCATGATCAAATACGTCACCCAACATATTCTTTTAATTTGTCGGTTTTCGGGAACAAAAACAATACAAAATTAACTATTGAATAAATAATTAGCATTAATAGATCAAATTAATTATTAATAACAAATATATAATTAAAATTTACGTAATATATACATAAGATTATAACCAATCGAAAAAAATCAAAGGCTATGGGGGTGTCCGGAACCCTCGGCACCCCCCCCCTTGTGCACCACTGATAAGATTTATTACAGTACTTTTGCTACGATTTGGTTATTTTAATTATATTAAATAGACACTTATTTTTTTTAAAAATAATTTTATAAGACATATGACTTTATTGTCTTGTCAATTAGTTTAAAAAAATTTTTCGTAGTGTTATTTTTAAACATGTCATAAGAATAGCACAAGGAGCTAATTTTTCACACTCTCACGTTCTGCGATACATAAATAGTTCGTTTTTAATTTCCCGTTTAAAATGATAAGAAATGTTTACACTTGTCCTTGAACACATTGTTTTTCAAGGAAAAATATTTTCTTATCGTATTAAAATATTTTATTCAGCTCTATTGAACTTGCGGTTCTTTTTTGAGATAATATGTTTTCAAAGTTAAGCTTTGTCGGTGACTTATTTGGAATAAATATTTCGTGATAAAATTATCCCCGAATTTAAAATTTACTTTTTAAGATCATCAGATTTAACAGATATGTGATGCGATGTCAGGAAACACGTGTTTCAAGAGTTGATAACGTTTTAAAACAGGTTTCAAGATGCTTAAACAATTTTAGACAGCTGATGATAATTTAAATTTGTCTATAAAATTTATCTAATTTTCGTATTTGTTTTTATTTCCATTGTACCAAAAGAGAGTGAACATAATTCTTCCACCAGGATACACAAAGCAAAGGTCAGATAACACAAACAAAAATCAAACAGATATGAAAACAGAACTGCAAAAGAAAAAGAAAGAACTAAAGTCTCAAACAAAATAAGAGTTCCCTCGCCTTCCAAAAACGGGAGAAAATTCTTTCCTTGAAAACTACGTAAAAAATGAGGCTCGCAGTCACTACAAGATAGCGCAGCTGAGATGTGTTGCCGACCCCAAGTCGAGGCAGTTGAACATAAAGGCAGTCACGAATGGCCGTTGTAACATCGTGGACTGGAGAGATAATTACAGAAAATTGTAGAGATAAAAGAAAATTTTATTTACTCAACAAAATAATTAAAAATAATGCAATACGGTAAAGTCTCTTTGGGCCAAGCTGGTGCGTTCATTCTTTTTTGGACTTTGGAGTTCATACGCTCTCAGTCTCTACACATCACTGCTTTGTCCGAAGGACGCTTTCCCATATTTCTATGAAGTTGGCAGGATAATTTCTATAACGCCACCTGCGTTCATCCTCTTCTCTCCCTTTACTCCAGGAAAATCGGCTTTGGACTTCAATCCGATCTCTGATCTCACCAAAAAATCATCCTTTTAAACTCCAGGGGCGGGTCCACTACACGCCTCTCGTCACTTCTCATTGGCAGGGCCCCGATACTCTGCACACAGTCCTCGGACTCAATAGAGTCCTATTGGAGCAGAACTCACAATCGATCTTCCCAGTCCTTCTTAAATGCACTGCCGCCAGACTACTAGTTCAAACATCTGGACACTTTGTTCATCATGTGGTCCTTGTTTCTTGAAGCCATTCTCCCGTCATTCTCCTAGACATCAATCTCCTCAGTCAGACAGGCCCCATCAATTGTCACATGGTGGGGGCACTTTTATATCTATTATGACTTCCAGACCTACAGTCGCTGCGAACAAGAGGCCAAACAATAGACAATGACCCCAAAGCCACGTGCACTGTCTCCGAGCCACCTGCTCTAATCTATAAAACTTGACATGAATGGAAGGATGAGGGTCGTATCAAAACGCAGTCGTCACACTGTCATTCGGAAGCAGCAAACGTAAGATACCTGGAACAACCTTGCAGAGTTTGAGGATACATTCATACCAGGACTTCTCTTTTTCTTTTCTTCAGCTCGGATATGTGTAAAAATCCCTTATGGTCAAATTAATCTTTGAAACAACAAAACTACAATAGATTTCTCAAGAAGTATTAGATAGATCATGCACCTTTTTTTTTTGCCATCTTATCTTCAGTCTTTGTTTCACTGATACCGCAATGGGACGGAAACCATTGCAAAACAACTCTTTTACTCTTACATTGGAGGACCCAAAGGGGGAACTTGCATTGTTTTATTTCACAGACGTAAAAAGAGGAGCTTCACAGTAGTTAGTTATATTCAATATCACAGCTTGAGAGTTGGAAAAAAACCACAACTTGTTTAAGGAGAGACGGTCGAGAGTTTAGATTTTGCAAAGTGACCCATATTGCTAAAATAGATTTGCATTATACTAATCATGTTAACCACTTATCTATGTTGGTCTTCAAGGTGGTACGAAGATCTATTGACAAACAGCCGTGTAATTTTTAACCTCAGTAAAATGATCAAAATGAAACCTGAGTTGGCCCTCTTCAATCTTTCAAGCTACGCCAATGGGAGGACTCTGAGCCCAGACAGATTTAACATGCAACAGCCTTTCTACATGGCGAATCTTCAGTGGCACTAGGATCAAACTCATGACACACCATTGACGAATCCATTACCGCTAGGCTACCGCAGCCATTAGGCTTGTTTGCGGGAGCGGAGAATAGAGTATAGGTGACATTGATACTTAGGTTGCAGATGGTGTGCATCTATGTATCTTAGTTCCCTTTTAATCCTTGTTAAAGTAGGACGGTTTTAAGTACCGAAATCAAGAAAAAAATTGGTATTACTCTAAAATGTTTAGTGAAGTTGAAAGAAATTCTCCAATTGAAAGTTTCCAATTGTTGAGATATGCTGGCGTGCATTGTGTCTCCCACATTTGAGTTTTGGAATGGCTGAAAACCATTATTTTAATGTTGCAGAAGATGAACGCGTTGCAGTCAACCCGTGATATCAGAAAATAAAAACATTTAGAAAATTAATGAATTGTGTGGTCATACACAGTCCAGCCACTTTAGTGCGACCACCCCATACTTTCGACGTTGACGTTAAATAACCAATCACAGAAGATAGGAGGCAGCACAATGCAATTGAGCGTATATAAAGGCTGTGTGAGGGTTTTGGAAAACATTGCAATCGTTGGCGTAATGCAGAAATGGAACGATTTATCTGACGTCCAAAGGGCATGGTGTTCGGGTCAAGGATGGAAACATTTCTGAAATGGCTAAGTTTGTGAACTGTTCGCGTGCCGCCGTGGTAAAAATATACCATGTATGGCAAAATGGGACTGTCCAAAATCAGTAACGTGGCAAATGTGGTGCACCACGGGCCATAGATGTATGGCAGTGGAGATGCGTTTGGGTGAATAGACGTGTTACCATTGCGAAACTGACCCCTCCCCAAATGCACCAAGGAGCTACAGTGTCACCCTTACTACTGTTCAGCGAACGTTGTTGCGTCTGGGCCTCCGAAGCAGATGCCTGGTTCATGCACCTATGCTGACTGCTGTTCATCAGTAACGAAGTTGAAATTTACATGCCAATACCGCAACTGGACATCCACTTAGTGGCGACAGATGTAGCTTTTCCTCCACCGTTCCTCACGTTTTATGCCCCATCGGACAGATACCCTACAACCATTGGCGGAATGGTCCAGGCTGGAGGGGGGAGCATTATGGTTTGGGGAATGTTTTCCTAGAATTATCTGGGTTCACTCATTATTGTCGAAGGCGTGATGCATCAATATAAGTCCGCATCTATCGTGAACCAGGTCCCCCCATATATGCGCATTGTTTTCCTCAAGCTGATGGCATTTACCAGTAGGACAATGCGAAGTGTCATACAACTGGCAGTGTGCATTCGTATTTCGAAGAGCACCAAGATGAGTTTACCGTTCTCCTCTGGCCAGCAAACTCACCTACTTTAACTCAATCGAAAATTTGTGGGAACATATCGATCGGGTTGTTCGCGTCGTGGATCCTGTCCCGCGTAATCTTGCGCAACTGGCCATGGCACTGGAGTCGGCATGGCTCAACATCCCAGTGAACACCTTCAGGAACCTTATTGACTCTCTTCCTGCACGTCTCGCAGCAGTCCGCTCTGCAAAAGGTAGTTATTCTGACTTTTGATAGGTGGTCACATTAATGTGACTGGACTGTGTAGTTTGAATGGATGATGGGAAACATGACAAGAGTCAGATCATATAACTCAAGATTTTAAAATTTAATTTAGTTAAATTACTTGAAGTGAAAATATGTGTAAGAGACATTCATCAGTTGTAAAAGTTGCTTTTAAATCTTTAATATACTTCCTAGCATTTTTCTTATTCAAACTTTTCCTTGACGTAATTTTTTTTAAATTTCATATTTGAGATTATAAAGAACTCACTTGATAATTTTTTTATCCCGAAAATAATAATGCGATAAATTAGTTTACAATGAGTTACAGTAATCCTAATTATTTTAACGAATAACTGGTTTCCTATCAATAAGATAAATATCTCGAGTTTTCAAAATGGTTTGCTAATTTTGAACTACTTTCACAAAGATTATTAGTTTTCCAAGACATCGCGAAATCCTAAATCCATTTGTAAACTGTCTTGTGAGTAACTTCTAATGCATTATGATGCATGTCACGGACTTCCTTTACTAGCTTGCCAAGTTTGAAGCAAAATTTAAATTTCCCTCCCGCTGTTAATTTCCACTACTCTCCTTGACACACAAATTAAACTTCTAATTGAGTGATGTACGAACTGAAACTATTTTAAAGTTCTGGCGGAAAAGCAATGATTTAAGTTTACAATCTATCTTGATGAGTTATGTCAACTTCCATTTCCTTTTTGCCTATATACTTTTCACAGCAATATTTATGTACAATGCATTTTACCCGTAATACGTGATTATATTTTTTTTTTAAAAAAAAATTGTAGTATTGATAACATATAATATTTAAATAGCTGATTCAATAAAAGAAATTGTCTTGCTTGTGAGCACACAGGATTTACTACTTTCAAGGCTAATTTTGCCAAAGTTCTTTTCTGAATAGAAGGAATTCATTGAATTATCATTAATATTGAAATCTTACTCATTAATATTGAACTTACAGAATTAAAAACAATCTATATATATAAAAATGGATGTTTGTATGTATGACCTCGCTTCATTCCAACACCGTTCAACCAATCACTATGAAAATTGACATGTATATGTATTTTTTTGTGGAGAAGGTTTTTGTGTTATCCTCTTTGTTGCACCTCCTCACCAGGTGACGCTACATCATGTCAACTTCTGCACCATACAATAAATCGCTAAGTTGCCAACAGGGTCGCCAAAAATGAGGTCAACTTGGTTCTATCGCCAACATTTCACTATGTTTCCACTGAATTGCCATATAAATGTAAGGAACTGTGTTGCTTGCGAATCATATAAGTAATTGCGAATCATAAAATGAATACAACTGTGAAAGTAATATTAACTTATTAGACATCTAGATATAAATTATTTACACTATTTTAAGCGTCCATTACACAAAATTTGTAATAATGTGTTACTTTTGCCGAGCAGAAATCAGAACAGTATGTGCGTGCGTGCGTGTGCACTTAAGAATTTTTAAAGGGCTTTTGGAGGTATAGTAGAAAGAAAATGATTAGAAATTCTGTTTTAAATAGATGTTTGTTAGTAATATATCCTTGTACACATGCACTTTTTCTTTAAATCTCTATGAGTTGAAACAAATAACTAATGCTTTCTCTGGCATGAATTAAAAAGTTTTTTAAAGATACGATCATGGCATCATTTACTTCAGTTTTTAATACAAAAAAAGATAATCTAAATTGAATTTGTGATAATGCATATCACCAGCTCAATTAATGCTATGAAAATTTAATCAAATTGTTTAGATTAACAAAAATAATTAATAACTTTTAAAAATAGTGCTAAGCCATGAATACTCCCCGAAGGAAATTTTTAAAAATATAATCGATGGGGTGATATTATTACCCCAAGATTATGGAATATGATTGACACTAAACACGTTTTTACGGGCATGTGTTGGCGTTCATTTTTCCGAGCATTCGATAACACGAAAATGGGTGATATTTCATCCGTTAAGAAAAATTCAAGGCATTTACGTATTATCACCACCTATTGGCGACCTGGTTGCAAATTCAGCGCATACGACACAGAAAAATGAGGTTTCTAACTTGGCGAGTTATTTTAATAGTGTTGGCGATTGTTGTGATAATACGTAAGTACCAAATTCATTTCAAACACAATAATAAAAAATTAAATTCTAGTGGGTTTCATCAACTTTACCTATTTATAATATTAACAACTGGTACAAGCTAAAATTTGGGGTATTTTATTCGTGGCTGCCTTATTTCATTTCAAGAGAACTGTAACCAATAAGTTAACAATGTAACAGAAAGAAAATGATATTAAATTAGAACTAATCACTAACTAATTGAATATATTTAAAAACAAAAATGTGGAGTGCTTTCTGAATGTTGCTATGTCCGACTTCACAATTCCTATAATCAACAAATAGATGAGAGTATAGTGGTATGGAATACCATTTACATTTCTAAAAATAACTTTACTGGTTTATGATAAAAGTCTCCAAATTCACCAAGGATATATACAATAAACGATTGTAAGAAATTATCACTTGTCAAAAAATATATATTTATTTTGCTGTTATAAAAAAAAAATTAAAAAAAAGGATAAATGGAGGGTATTATGGAATTGAATCCAAATTTTCCCCCGTTGATCTTCGAAAAATTTTCCGTTACAGGAAATGCATTCAGTGTCTTTGCTTTCCGAGTTCTTTAATTGATGGCATGAAGTCTATTACAAATTATACAACAGAATGAAATGTGTTGGGTATTTTGGAATATCCAGTATTCCATAATACCCGACAGAACATCTTGGAAAATAAACCTTTAAACTGAAGGACAAAACATTGCCAACTTAAAAACGATCACAGCATTACAAACTACAATTCTTTTAATGTACACTATGCTTAAATTTAATGTTCAAGTCACAAGTGTACTAGAAAGTTAAAATATTTGAATGCATACCTGCAAAAATTTTTGAAAATCTCGAAACACATTTTGTTTTGTAGCGAGTGGTATGGCGGCAACAAGTGGTTAACTATCTCTACAATGCATCAAGGGAGGCTTTATTCAGCATTTCAAGGTTTTCCCCCACATTAGAGCCACGCACAAACATTGGCAAAACCTCGGTATTTCATATTACCCGACTATTTCATAATATCCGACTCTCCTCTATCATAAGATGCGTTTTTGCAACTTATTAAGCAGAATGAAAATTTTAGTTGAGAAAATAATAAGAAAGAGAAAGATAAAGAAATAAGAGAGAAAACAAGAGTAAAAGGATCAGTGGCGCACACAGAATACTTGTATGGGGGGGGGGCCCGGGTAATTTAAGGGGGGATACAAAAAAAAACGAAACTGGTCCAATAAATCATTGTACATACCGAATTAGTTCTCCGTGACATTATCACCTTCTAAGTGCAGTAGAACGTCGTTTATCGGAATCAATTGCGACCGGACACCGTTCGAATTCGTGATTGTTCGGATAAACAAAACCCGAATGCGATCCATGCAGTATAAGAAACCGGACACTATACAAATATTGAAAATCACAGCATGCGGGAAATGTGTTGAAAAAAAAAGCAAAATAGGTGCAAAATGACGCAATTTTACCTTTATTGTGGAAAATAATTACTTAATTTTCGCTGTACCATTGTACACCTTAGTTTTTTCGTTGCAAGGTCTCTGATTCTCTTTAGAAGCAGTAGTTGAGCAGGACATCACTCTGATTGTTGTTCGTACTCCTCAATAGCTATCTCTAACGCAGAAAACGCGTTAACATTTGATGGACCCTAGCTAGTTTCGTTGTTGTTGTTGACTTTCAACAAAATTGTTGACTTTGCAACATTATAAAACTGTGCTACAGATGCTCCACTTTCTCCTTTCGCAAGACGGTTTAATATTTCAAGTTTTGTCTCTATGTTCAAGACGTTGTGCTTCCGTTTTGAATTCGAAGCCATAGCAGTTCACAACTCATCAAAAGAGCAAGTATACACCCCCTCACTTGGAAACAAATTGACCTAATATTCCGCGCAGATGTTTACCAAGTCACACAACTGCAATTCCCCAAATATCCCTGACCTTAGGTTTTCCCGTCACTTTTGGCCTCACGCGAAACAACTGTCGAGCATTGCACTGTTCGAAAACGTATTCATATACAGTACATGTAGTTGGAAAGAAACTGGTCCGGAGATTTGACTCTCTGGATAATAAACGTTCGGATAAACGACGTTCTACTGTAGTTCCCTTTAGCATTCCCACACTTTTGTAATCGGGGTTGTCATTGCTGGTAGTAGTTCTGGAACAAGATCTTTGAAAGGTCCTTCAAGAAATTCTCCGTTTTTGCCTCTACATCTTCAACTGAGGTAAAATGAGTAACCTTTAAGCAATATTGAATTGTAGGAAATTAAAAAAAAAGTATCATGAGGCCAAATCAGGTAAATAAGGAGGATACCCCATCACAGTAATGTTTTTGCTAGTCAGAAACTGCTTAACAAATAGGACCGTGTGAGCTGGTATATTGTCTTAATGAAACAGTCATCCGTTACTCCCCAATTCTGGCCTTTTTTTCCAAATTTCTTCCCGAAGACCTGTTAGTACTTCAATGTAGTGGTGTCGAATAACAGTCTGACCACTGAGAGCTCACTCATATCATGAATTTTAGCTATTTTTTTATTTGTTATCGCTGACTTTGGGCACCCATCAGGTTCTTCACACACATCTTCCACACTGACCCTCTCCCAAAACCTCTAATACCATACATGTGCACGAGACACAGTTTCATCTGCATAAGCCTCGGTTAATATTTGAAGTGTTTTCATGGCTGATTTCTTAAGTATCACAAGAAACTTGATGTTTATTTGGCGTTTTTCCAGCAGAATGCAGTTGCATGTGTTCACTCAATGACGCAGTACCCCTAACTGGTGCGATCGAGTGAGGCGAAACTGACCACATGGATAAAAGAAGGGTTTGGGACTACAGCATCAAAACATCTAATCTATTTTCAAGCTACTCACTTAGTCTCTTTTTTGTGTGTGTGTCACACCTTGAATTCTAAAAATCGTGTACACGAAAGCGCCAAGGTATAATTTTTTTTGCTCTGAAAATTAAAAATCTCTTAGTCTATAAAGTGTGTAGTCTTCTCTTAGTAGTGTATGCCACTGAAAATAGGCCTGTAATAATAGGATTACAGAAATAAGAACAGAAACATTTTGAAGGCGTATTTATATATACAGTAATACCCCGAACTTACCTGATAGGTGGGACTGAATTATAGCCGAGTTCGCTTAAGTCGGGGAATAATTTCGTACGTAAATAAATGTAAATTATTTTTAGTTGGGACTGGAGACAACAGAAAATAATAGTTTAGAAAAATATTGTTAAATAAAATCTCAGATTACACAAAAACAAAATCGCAAAGCAATGTTAATTTGGTATCTAAATAAGCCAGTAACAGCCTCCGAACAGTGGTGATCACTTTTGTCTAGTGGTTATGTTACTAGGCTAGGGAACCGAGCGTTGCAGGTGCTGTCCTCCGGATAAGCATCCACCACAAAGGTATAATAAAATATTTTAGCAATATCTTAGAATTTCTCACAAGTTTTATTAAGGAATAAATTCTTTGAATGCTGTAAAACAACTTGAGAAGTAAACTGCTATTCATAAGCAGTTATCACTTCGAACAAGTTTTACTATTTATATTTGGTACTTTTACAACCATATTAAAACTTCAGAGAATTCAGAAAGTCATTCAGCTGAGATGAAGTAAGTGAATGAATTACATTAACGTCGCACTATAAAGTTGCACGAGGGCTACTGACGATGGACCTCGTAAGTTTTAACCATGGTAAATTGGCGAGAACGGCACACCTGAGCTGTCACCACACACACTTCTAACATTTACACCACACCAAATGGAAGACGTTTGAGCTTCGACCTATTTAACATGCATCGGCCACCTCTGCAAGGTGGATCTTCAGTGACACTAGGTTCGAACTTATGACATTCCAGTCACCAGTCCGTGACCTTGACCCCTAGAGTACCATAGCCACTATCTGAGCTAAAACAGGGGTTAGCAACCGTTTAGATGTGCCGTGCAAAATTAATCTACCGATATGATTCAATGTGCCACACTGTAGAGAATTTTTGAAACAATTCGATTCCCGCGATAATGCATACAGAGTTAAAGAATAGAGGTCAATAATATAAGTTTTCAGTTTTATTATATATTAGTTTTACATCATTTAAGGTATCCAACTACGTTCGGAACCTTGATTTTGCAAAAGCGTATAAATGGATAATATTTATGATATTTTTAATGTCACTTAGATTAGAAAACGTATATAAAATTGTCTTAAGAATATTATAACAATAAAAAATTATGAAAGCACAATAATTTGACAAAAAATGGACATAGAATGACCCATTTTCAAAACATTCTCCTTTTATGAAAAATGCTTCTATTATTATAATATTTTGCCTGAATATACCTCACAGACCTCTAAACAGAGACTCAACTAGAATTTTTGAAATATATAACTTAGAAGTGGATTTATCCATATTTTACTACAGAGAGGGGAGAAATTTTAAGAAAAGAACGCCGATAATTATTTCAATTGGTGGTAACTCTGAAAATAATGTGAATTTTTCAAAAATCCTCGTTCAAACTCTCTGGAGAAGTCTTTACTTTATATAAGCACACACACACACACAAAATATTATTATTATAGAAGCATTTTTTATAAAAAGAAAACGCTTTGAAAAATGGTTATTCTAAGTTAATTTTTTGCCAAAATATTGTATTTAAATAATTTTTTTTTTGTCATAATATCCTTAAAGCAATTTTATATATGTATTCTAATCTAAATGACACTAAATATCATAAAAATTATCCATTTATGTGCTTTTTTAAAATCACGGTTCCGAACGTACTCGAATACATTAAAAATATTTTTAACATAAAAATAAATTGCAGAAAATATAACTATTATTATGTATTTTCAACAACATTTATTAAAATAATAAATAGATAACATAAAATATAAGTACTTCCCTTCATTATAGTTAAATAAAAAGATAAATAAAAAAATTTTAATGAGAACCTAGAGCAGGCACCGCTTTCAGTTTCCTCTCTTCAAACAATTTAATCTCTCCAGCAATAGCATTCAATAACTTGCAAAATAGTAGTAAATTTATTTTTAGAGACATCATTCAGATTATTTCTGAATTATTCATTATTTATTCAAATTTCGTAATTCTGAAGATGTTTGTCTGGAATATTGTATAGCGCCATAATGTGTTTCACATGTTCAACAACACTAAAAAGAACAAACATGATTCACTTCGCAAAATTTAGAGAAACCTGAAGTTATAAAAAAATATCTCTTTTAAAAAAAGATAAGGAATTTTGTTTACATCACACAAATACTTTAAATCAGGGATTGGTAACCTTTTAGATCTGGTGTACCACTTATCTACCTATATGATTCAGCGTGCCATACAGTAGGACAGGTTTGAAGCTCCCCCCCCCCCCTTCGATTCCCCCGATAATGCATGCAGAGTTTGAGAAAAGAGATCAGTAATGTAGATAATATTTACAGTTTTACTATATACTCATTTTGCATCATTTAAAAATACATCTTAACATAAAAATAAACAGCGTAAAATATATTTATTCCTTCAACACACATAAAAAAATTATAATTGTACATATATAAATCAGCATTTCTCAAACTGTTGGTTGCACCCCCCCCCCTCGAGAGAACTTGATAACCCTCTGGGGGGGTGCGAGCACATCGAAAAGTCGAAAATAAGAGATTTAAAATAATTATCAATTTACTGAAAGAAAAAAAACTAAATACGTTCTGACATAATAAAAAATAAACTTCATATTCACATTAATATTAGATACTTATAAACGTATCAGTATGGTAAAAAGTATTTGATAATTAATGTATCGATACTAAATTAAAAACAAGTTTTGTAATTACTAGGGACTTCCAAGGGGTTGTCACACACACACATATACAAAATTATCACAAAATATAATACTTATCAAAATATATTTTGTGCAGTTGTATTGTAGCTATAGCGTTGAAATACATTATTATTGGATTCAATGTATAGTAAATAGTTGCATGAGGACGGCGCGATGAAAATTATGACTGAAAATTGGGTCGGAAATATTGAAAATTTGAGAAGCACTGTAGTAAGTATTTTTAAACATTTTAATTAAAATAAGAAAAAGACAACACAAAATCTATGTGTTACCCTCCACAGTAGCGCACACAGAAGTTTT
>BMAV01004411.1:258120-269140 GCA_019973955.1 Trichonephila inaurata madagascariensis | reverse complement strand
CCTACTCCAATATGCCGCCAACATATTCTTTTGATTTTATCGATTCGGGGGAACAAAAAGAAGTAAAAAAAATTAACTATTAAATAAGTAATTAGCATTAATTAATAAAATTAATTCTTAGTAACAAATACTTAATTAAACTTTAAATACTATATACATAGGATTATAATCAATCGGAAAAGAAATAAAGGGCGTCTGCGAGTCATTATTTTCAGAGATGAAAAATATTAAAGGCTTAGAAACCGTTTGGCAGATGACTCCAATTCAGCATGCGTTCTGAGAAAAGAGTAACATCTTACAATTCTAATATAAGTTACTTTTCATCTATAATCTGCAACAGCAGAAATCACACTAATGTTACTTTAATTTGAATTGTACAATTATACGTATAACTAAAACACTTACTACTACAAAGTACAAAATATAGTTTTTCGTAGTAAATAAAGGGTTTTGAGTTATTAGTATTTACTTGTATTATTTTCCCAATAATCACATATCAAAATTATTTTTCGGCACATCTATGCCTCATTAAAAGTTTCTTTAGAAAAAAATGACACTTTGATCCATAAAGGTTCGCCATCCCTGGTATATATCCATGATGATTTTGGAGATTTTTATCAAAAACCAGTAAAGCTATCTTTATAAATGTAAATAAATGGTATTCCTTAATACCCGATTCTCATCTACTGTTTCATTTATCAGTCTTGCTGCCATAATATTAAGATTTGTTTTAATTTTTTAACTTCTTACCCCGATCTATATTTTATTCAACCAACATCCATACCTCTCTTATCATTCAGTCTTATCATTATCAACTTCCCATTGATTCAAACTCTCCGTCATCGGGAAACAGAGGATAAGCAGCCAAAGGTAAAAACCCTCCTTCCCACACCTTAAACCAACATTCTTTGGGTCTAAATTTAACATCCGGTGAGCACTTCCGCCCGCACACTCCTCCCGTCCATATGGCCTAAAGGTGGTGACGACCCTTCTCTCCCTTCCCTCCCCCGTGCAGACAGATGGGGGTGCTCGGGATAAAGTAGATAAGGAAGTATTAAAAAATGTCGGCACACTTTTTTCTTTTCTAGATTTAAGGGTTACTTTTGCAGGACGCTAGGAATGTTTCGCTTCACTCGAGAACAAGAATTAAAAAGTTTCCTGTGGATGGAAAAAAGGTGGGGGGGGGGGGTTTCCTGACTAATTGGGAGGCTGGCTGTGGATGGAGATGAGGGATGAAGAAAGCTGCATCTCTCTTCTCCGGAGGAATATGGGTTGCAAGACCGTGATCTTAACGGAGGAGTTTTTCTTCCAAAATTCGAACTATGCTTTCAATGCTAAATCGAAACGTTTTATGTTAAGAAAATGAGATAACAAAGTAAACAAATAATATTAAAAAAAAATTAAGTCAATTCCTACTAAGATCAACAAAGAAAATTTTTATTTTAACTACTTTTTATTAAATAATTACAATCAATATAATTATGTAGACGCATATGACAGAATAACAATATTAAGTGCAAAATATTGAATTGATATTTTGAAAGCGATTCTCCTTGCAATGTTCCATTTTCTTTTCTATATAGGGTGTTGGACTATTTTTTGTTTGTTTGTTGCTATTTATATATGAATTAAAGTAAATTATTCTGATAAGATAGTACAGTAAAAAAGAAATCACATTCTCGGAAATTTGGCCACTCTAGGTAGGATTTGAACCCAACCTTTGGATGAGAAGTCCAACGCGCTACCCATTATGCTACAGGGACACAACGAACGACTTTCCTTTCTATATATTCTGTTGGACTATTACTTTTGTTTTTATTTATTCATTAACTAAATGTAATTACTAATAATTGTTTTACTAATAGCATCTATTTTGTGAATAATCTTTTGCTGAACGAAGACTATTTGTAATGATAAATTGCCTTGGTGTCGAAACGATACCAGCGGACATTCTAGGTCTACTTAGTTGTACATTCTCTCCTAATTAACCTAGAAGCACAATTTTTTTTTTTTATGTAATCACTATGGAAAATGATTACACGTCACAAAAAATGTTCAAATTCCCTGCCAAAATGCGGAAAGGAGAGCAAACTAAACAGCCTCTGGTGTCCAATGGACACCGACGGACGTTCTAATGTTAATAAATATATTTCTTGGAGAATTTTTCTTACTTTGAAAGCATTCTATGTACAAAAAGATACGACATCGATTTTTCTTCTAAGGTTCAAAGTCCCACGATCTTGATCAAAATTTATTTTGTTGAGACAACAACAAATAGCATATACTAAAACAAAAAACGGTAACAAAATTTTTATCATATACAAAGCATCATGGATGCATACAAAATAATTCTTTTAAAAATGAATTGTTTTGGGAGACAAATTTTTTTTAATTAAATTTGCTAACATAAAATGGTATAAAAATTGTTTAAACTAATCTTATTGAGTCCTAATTAATAAAATTTGACATATTTCTGAATTGTATTGGTTTTAGTTTTATCTGCATAAAACAATCAACCATCACATGTATTAATGAAGTTAGAAGAAAACAGTACATTTTTCTTACAACTATTTTCTACGAACATCAGGACAAAATATCATTTATGATTTAAATTAATGTTAGAGCTTAAAAATATTCAGATATCTTAAATACTATTGAAAGCTATAAGTATTTTTTAATTAAAGAAAATTTAATTTTAGAAAATCTTTATCACTTTTTATATGTATGAACTCTGAAAATAAAATGAATTACTAATAAAATGTATGCTAACGTATTTACTCAAATCTAAGCCACCATTGATTTCTAAGAAACACTCCAATTCTCTACACGTTTTTGAGAATAAAAGTTTAAAAAATTGTGCAAAAAGTTCATCAATATCCAATACTTAAGATTCTTTTTTTAAAAAAATTAATGACGAATAATAAGTTAATTAATTTAATTTACAAGTATTAAACCTTTCAAATATATACATGAACCCATAATTACTCTAAGCGTCATAGTATTATGTTCTAAAAAAGATTCGTCACTCCCATTGTCACAGCTGACTTCGGAAATGGTGCTGGCGTCGCCATTTTCCCTTATGTTATCGTCTTCCGTGCCATCCAACGCATTTGCTATGCAACATTTTTTAAAAGAATGTATTACAGAAGAATGTAAAATAATTATTAAAGACTGCTGAGCATTCACAAGCAAACACTATATCATTTTTTTTACGCCATCGACGTTTATTTGTTTCATCCGTGTCAAATTTTCAGTGGCAGCTGATTTGTGTCGACTTTTTTTTTTCTGCATATAAAATTGCCTCCCTTCTCATACTTGCGTCATAGTGAACTCGTCTTGATGTAATTACCAATAACTTTGATCTTTAGGAGATTAAATGAAAGCGTATACAAAAGTACTTCCTAAATACGAGCACAGAACGATGTTTAGAATAAATTGAATACTGGAGATAAACTACGAAATGGGATAAGTCATCGATGCAAGTGGCCAGAATGGACGGTTACATTTTTTCCTTTTGAAAGGGGTAGAAACTTAATTTTCCCCATCCAACAGATGTTTTACTTAGGATTCGCACCAGATTTTCAAAACCATGAACACTGGAAAAAAAATAATGTGGCTTAAATTCGAGTAAATACGGTATTTAATTACACAATACAATTACACAACTAATTCATAATTATTTCTTTAAAATTAAAATCTGTGCAACAATATTACGGTTAATTAACTTACGTCAAAACAAACTGATTGGTTTTTGCGACATAATTTATAAATGCAATTATCTAACACTGATTTCTCGAATCGCTGCATTAAACATAGGCACACCCCACAATAATTTCCGACTGCACCCATGATGCGATGCATTAATGTAATGGTTCCTACGACTTTCAATTGATAACAATCCGAATAAGTAGGGTGGAAAATCTATTTTGCCGGGATTGACTAAGTTTAGAGACTGCGGAATCGCAAACCTGTACTTGGAAACAATTTTAAAAAATAATTTGAAAGCTATAAATATTTTTTTTTACAAAATTAAGCGAAACGCATACTATAATAAGTAAATAAGTATTAACATAATATAATAATCTATATAGAAATTTTTTTCTTTGTCTTTTTATAAAAAAAAATCTCACTAAAAAAATTGCTGTTATTACTTTTAATCAACGTAGACGACCAGCTTGATTTCTTTTAGTGTTCTTTTGACCCCAGTTTCAAACTTTTTTTATTTACGGTACAAATGAAAATAGGTAACAATTTTTTACTGATTTTTGAATCAAAATGCAGTGAGACTATCCATTTGCACGTTTTGAAAGTTCTTATTAATTTTGAGATTTTGGTTGTAGAATTAAATGAGTCTTATTTCATATATAAAATTCGTAGCCGTTACCCCCCCGCTACTCTGGGTGTTTCAAAATGTTATATGAATTTATGCTGTTTATGTATATATATAAATTATTGTTATCCAAGTCTCGGCATTAAGCGTTTAATTGTATTAAAAATAATTCTTATAATTCTCCCCTCTTGATTTAAAAAAAGGACAGGACTTATAAATAATAATTTCTAAAATTAAAGTAAAATTATCTTTTAAACTACCATAACTCCCTCGCCCAGTTAGGTTTTCACAAAAAACATTTTTTAATGTATCTTTTCCTAATAAAATAAACATGCTTGCCAAATTTCAAATCTAACTTAAATAGTTCAAAAGCGGAATTTCTTTTATCAATAAGCTCCAGTGACCATCTTTGAGAGTCTATTTCTGTAGGACCCGTCTTAAAGGATTTCAATTCAACTAAAGAAATATGCGTACAAAATTTTATTATGGTAGGTCTGGTAGTTCGACTGATAGTTTTTTTCTTTTCCATCGATTTGATGGAAAAGAAAAAATTATAATAAAAATAATGTATAGATTTTTTTTTAATGTGAATTATAGAAAAAACCTAAGCAAAAACGGAGTCTTTTCCTACCATTTTCGGTAGAAATACATGGGCGGAAGGATACACCGGAAGATGGGTAGGAGGACTAGTTTGTTTGTAAGCAAAGTCGGTTAACCATCCATTTGCGCCAATGCTATTGTGCCCTTGTATTATTAGCGGTAACCAGTAGCGCACATAGGAATTTTCCAAGGGGGCGTCCGGGGTCCAAAGTTCACCATTCTTGTACTATGCTCCTTTTGATTTTGCCGATTTTCGGGAACAAAACACAGTAAAAAATTAATAATTGAATAAATAATTAGCATTAATTAATAAAATTAATCATTAATAACAAATATTTGCTTAATTTTACATACTATATACTTAGAATTATAATCAATCAGAAAAAAAATCAAGGGCTTTGGAGGGGGGGCCGGCGCGCGGCGCCCCCCCCCCCCCTTGTGTGCGCCACTGGTGGTAACTGTTATTCAGATCGTAAACAAAGTTTCAATATTAAAAGAAATGCCGTATATCTAAAACATATATAATTGCCCTTATAATGGATCGTATGTTAGAAAAGGGATCGTTAAAGAAAACTGACGTTGTTAGTATTAATGCAGAAATCGCGGAATCTACAGATACAAGCATTCTAGAACCCGCAATGNCGGTAACTGTTATTCAGATCGTAAACAAAGTTTCAATATTAAAAGAAATGCCGTATATCTAAAACATATATAATTGCCCTTATAATGGATCGTATGTTAGAAAAGGGATCGTTAAAGAAAACTGACGTTGTTAGTATTAATGCAGAAATCGCGGAATCTACAGATACAAGCATTCTAGAACCCGCAATGTCACCAACTTCCAGTTCCGCGCGTGCAGCTACAGCCCTCTTCCTATTTTGGACAGGTGGTATCAACCAAAAGATGTAAATATGATACTAGTTACCTGTCGTTTAGATTGACTAGTACTGGTGATGAGGATTCTCCAGATGATGTTTGTTTGCTTCGCAACAAAATATTATGGCAAACAGCTCCAAATATCGTAACAAGCTTGATGCTACACCAGATATGTGAGTTCAGTTATCACACCTAGCGCCCAATTTTCAGAGAAGCATGGAACCAAAGAAGTAGGTGCATTCTTCACGTTAAAGATTTTCCACTTATTTCAGTTTATGTTTTGAATTTTCATTAATTATTTCTATGATGAATTATTATTTTTTTTTTCAGTTTTGTTTTAATTTAATAAAATCTGAAATACCAAAATAATACTTGTTTCATTTAATATCAGATATTACATTTTGAAAAGTCGTTGATTAAAAAATATTCAGGGTTCCACGATCATTGGCAACAAATTTTGGGGTTCCACGACCAAAAATATTTGCGAAACACTGCTCTAAGCTTTTTTGAGAAAAAATAAACAAAATTCTGTGAAAGGATCATAACTAACCAAAAACTAAAAAAATATTTAACTGAAAGAGAAATAATAAGTTAAAAATTTATTTATTTTACCAATATTAAGATCTTTCAAATATACATACATAAACCTATAATTACTCTAGCCTCTGTGTGATATGTTTCGAAAATGGTTTGTCACTCCCATTGTCACACCTGACTTCGGAATGGGTACCAGCGTCACCATTTTCCTTCAAGGTGCCGTCTTCCGTGACATCAAATGCATTTGTTATGCAACATTTTTTTAAAAGAATAATTATAGAAGAAGGATTAAAGACTGTTGAACACTAACAAGGAAAAATTAAATGATTTTGTTTACGGCATCGACGTATATTTGTTTCATCCGTGTCAAATTTTCAGTGGACGCTGCTACATTTTTTTTTTCGACATAAAAATTGCCTCCCTTTCCATACTTGCGTCATATAGTGAATTCATCTTGATACTGTTACCGATATCTTTGATGTTTCGGCAATTAAAAGAAATCGCATTCAAAAAAAAATTCCTAAATACGAGCAGACATCGATGTTCAGGATAGACTGAATACTAGACATAAACAACGGAATAGGATAAGTCTTCTATGCAAGTGGCCAGAATGGACGGTCACTTTTTCCTTTTGGAAATTCAATTTTCCCCGTTTTTCAAATGTTTTGCCTTTGATTCTAAGCCGCATTCGATTTTCAGTAGCATTAGCACTGAAAAAACAGTGTGGCTTAGATTCAAGTAAATACAGTAGATCCTATTTTATACTATAGAATTATGGGCTTAATATTTTTAAAATTTAATTTCAGTTTTTACAGCAACAAAAAAAATTAAGTGTAATTTAGTTTATTTCAACTTAGTAATATAAGCAAATAAAGGGACCATTTTTCCCTTAAAATTGTTTAATCCTTCAGTCTAAGTCCTAAGCTTACGCGTTAGCTATTGTATTGCTGTGGCAAAAATTTTGAAATGTACTATCTTACTATATTCTTACATATCATTTAGCATTAATTTATAGTTTAGCCTTTATAATAATTTTGCATATTATTAATGATAGCTATTACAAGGCATTACTCTTTCTCAACATATTCTAGATATATTTTGTAATGTTATTGGTAATTTTGTAACAACCTCATTGAGGTTATTGGTGTTTGGGGGCTCGAGTAAAGATCAGCCATAACTAGTTCAAATTCCACTTTATTATTTCAATAATTTAAAACAAACAACTCAGGGTAGAAAATGCGCAACGTTACTAATTATAAGAGCAATCACACGGTTATAAAAGGATATTTAATGCATGAATATTATGTACTTCACTTACTCTTGGTACACTTTGGACTTCTACGGTATAATTCCCTGTAATTCTCTTATTTGCTGTACGACCTCCGGTCGTCATCATTAATCTCAATCTTATAACTTATTCGCCAATTAGCAACAACTGACCATCCAGAAACTACTCATCGACTAACTTTGCGTACCTAAATGTCCACGCTTAAATATAACAACTCATTTGCATAATTCAAGTCTTCTTCTTCGGGAGAAAGTTTTCAATAGAACTTACAGATAAAAAGAAATGAATTTCCCCCAAGAGGATTAAAGGTTCGCGGATAGACCCGTTACAATTTATATTACTCAATCTTACATTTAAAATAAGTATTCATTCATATATTTTTTGAGGTTGAATACCAGTGCGAAAACTGCAAAATTAATATAGTGCATTCACATACAAATTCCCTTTACATCATAACATTTGGTTGCACTGCCAAGGATTTTTTATTACTTTATTTATTACTCTTTTCGGATAGAAATCCAATTTTTTTTTTTTTTTTTTTTTTTTTTTGCAACAAATCGTTACTACAAGAAAAATAATGCCTGTCATTTATGCGATATTTTCTCATGTCATAAAATATCGATTACTAGACTATACATTTATAATTCTTAGTTTTAGTACAATTTGAAGATCGAAAAAGAAACCTTTCCGGCTGCTGCCAGAAAAAAGCACCTCATAACATTTAACACCCTACTTAATTTATGAATTATTTATTTGCATCTCTAAACAAACTCCGTTGGAAAAGCAAACAAACTTCGGTCTCTAGGAAACAGAGAAAACCACAACCCAAAACACCACACATTTCTTTTTCACTACGGCATTTCCCTACCAAACAGTAAAAAAACCCTTCAGTCGAATATATCCTCAAATTTTAATAATAAACGCAAACGACACTGTCGAATACCTGTATCGGCCACCCACAGTGCCACACAAGAGGGGCCAATGGCACCTGCGGCTGTTTGTTTTTTCCCCATATCCCGAAAAGAAAAGGCGTGCATCAAGGCAGCTGCACCCACAGCCCGAAGAGGGTCGATAACACTTTCTCGCTCGGAAAAACCCACTCTTTGGGGCTGCTCCTTCTTCCGTATTGATGTCAGGCTTCCTTTTAATTGGCCGGTGCGGTGCCATTAAAAACGGGAGCCTTAATGAGATGGAATGAATAAACGAGATGAGCACTGTCGATAATAGGGAATGAAATACAAAAAAAAGAGGATAGGGTCGATGCTCGCGAAAAAAAATAAGCACTAGGCCACACGTGTAAGCTTTTGGGGGTAATGACAATCTGCATATGGAACGATACTGGTATGGGGTAAGGGTACCTGCCGATTTTAAGAGAGGGTCAGGGGTGGAGGAGTTGGATAGATTGACAGGATGTAATAATCCGTATTGAATTGGGTACACCTCAAAAAGTAATATGCGTAATAAAAATTTAACGAACTCAGGGAATAAATTCAAAAGTCTAAGTGGTCGGATTCAAAGACTAACTGAATTAATTGCTTAACCTTTTCGTGTGCCATTTATTTCTCTTTTGGATATAATTTCTCGTAGTTTTTTATATTCTTATTAACAATTAAACAACAGCATTAAGGGAAATATATTTTATGTTACCGATTTTTATGTTTGCACTTAAATTTTATGGGTCGGAGGAGTACCTCCTAAGGAACCATTCAACGATATAATGAAAATTAAATCTAAGGTGATTATTTGCCATGAAAAGGTGAAAAGTATGTTGCAATGCACAAAAGGACATCCCATTCTGCACACAAGTAGCGGATCCTTTTTTCTTGTTCCTTTATGCTACATTTCTTACATTGTCTATAGTTGGAAACCATCTTTGTCTTTGGCATATGATTTCCCATACTGGCTAAGCGCACATCATCCGGAACTGCACACTTCTTTGCTTGAAAGCTAGCAGGACGTCTTTTTCTTTTTCTTGAGAAATATCCGTCTATAAACCGATGAGCTATTGCTATACGCAATCGTTCAAAAGAAAAAGTGGGCGCCACATAGGTGCTAACGTACTAAATGTTCGAATTTTTCAAATATACAAATTGCACATGGCTTTTATTTACGATGCAAAAGCATTTTTACATTTCACTGTTAGGCCTATTACTTATTATTCAAATCCGACAGTTACTCGTATAAAATGTGCAAAAATGTATAAGAAATAATTAAATATAATACAATAAAAACAATATTTCCGTTATTTATTATCTAAATATATATATTTTTATAAACAAAATATTCTTTTTTTTTTTTCAAATATTATGTAAATTGTACCTGGCTTTTTTATATGATACAATAGAACTTTCACATTTCAATCATTATTTATTATACAATGTTAGATAATTACTGCACAAAAATGTTTCAAATAAGAAAGTGTTATTACAATAAAATCAGTATTTTGCTCACTTTTGCAGTAGAATCGTTGAGGAATACAAAAGTCACATCGAAACAGGCGTCATAGGAGAACAAATCTCACACAACGTTTTCAAACTTTCAAAACAGAAGTACAGTTGAACCTGTTTTTGTGCGGCAGATAGGAACCGCATAAAAATAAACGCGCAAAAAAAATATTCAAAAATTTCATAAATTCTTACATAAAGTAAACTAATTCGTAGAAATTCTACAGAATTTTTTTATGCGGTGGTTAGGGACCACCTAAAAAAGTCGCATTTATAAAATATGCCCATTATTTACAAAATTTATCTAAGAGTACTCTCTTCCATAACCAAATAAATAATTTTTTATTACACAGGGAAACATTTTAAAAATATATAGTTGCTCATTGTATACACGGATAAGTTTTCGAAATGCACATACATAATTCACACATTGCTACTCATCGTAATCCGAATCTCTGTAATGAATAAGTTTAAAATCGCTTTCTTCACTTGAAGGTACAATTTCAATTGATTTATTTTTTGGCAACATAAAGTAAGAGATAAGCTTTTGTGACTAAGGTTGTGTGGTCCCAGTTGCTTGTAAATGTTACGATAACTAGATATACATGATTGAAGCCCTTTTTGGAATTTTATACTCCTTTCTTAATTGGTATCTATTTGAAAAAAAATGCTTTTCCAATTTGTTGGAAAGCTGGATCCCAGCATATTTTTATCCGCTCTCAAAGAATCCGGTTCTTCTTTTCTGTCTTAATAATCTATCAAATAATTGATAATATCACTGTCATTGAAAGTTCCGTCTTCAATCAAGCGCGGGCTGCTGGAGCGTTGAGAGAAAGCAACCGAATGCGCATTGTCGGGAGACTGTTTATAACAAATGAACAGAGCGTCTTGAAGTGTCAACATTTCAACGGCGTAACGTACACCACCTCATCACGGGGGGGGGGC
>BMAV01004411.1:92741-254250 GCA_019973955.1 Trichonephila inaurata madagascariensis | reverse complement strand
GAAAAAAACGCCGATAATTATTTCAATGGGTTGTAACTCTGAAATTAGTGTGAATTTTTCAAAACTCATAGTTGAGCCTCTGTACAGAGGTCTGAGCTATATACAGGCAAAATATTACTATAATAGAAGCATTTTTGACAAAAAGAGAACATTTTGAAAAAAGGTTATTCTACGTTAATTTTTTGCCGAAATATTGTATTTAAGTAATTTTTTTTTTGTCAAAATGTGTGTGTCCTTAAAATAATTTCATACATGTATTCTAATCCAAGTGACACTAAATATCATGAAAATTATTCATTTATGCGTAAAATACGCATTTACACTGATATAATACATTTATAAATGTATCAGTACTGAAATAAAATATAGCAAGTTAAGAACAAGTTTAAAAAATTAACATTTATCTTCATAATTCTCTCTCGTACGTTTTATAATTAATCCCTTAACTGCCGATTAAAAGTTACCCGATTCGCTCCCCAATGCCATTGTTTTCCACGTAGGCGCGAGTATGTAATGTATGGGGTGGGAGGAGAAAAGGAATATAAATAAGCAAAAAAATCTTCTGAAATATAAATTAACCCTTTTGCAAACACTGTCAAGGTTCCTTTTAATGCATTCTAAAGCCTTCGGAATAATTTTATGGATGGCAGTGCACAGAAAAGAGCGTACTTCGGAAAGACGTATATATACGTCAGCACCAATGCTTCCGCTGAGTGAGACGTTTATATACGGTGGTACTTAAAAGGTTAAAGTAGTATCGTAGTCTTTGCGTCAATGTACATTATTACTGAACTGAATACATTGCTATTGTATGGAAGGGGGCGCAATGAAAATTATAATTGAATATTGGGTCGCAAGAATTGAAAGTTTGAGAAGCACTGTGTTAGTGGTAGTGGAAATTAATCTAAAGTAAAGTAAGGATGAAAAAAAAGGGAAAGGAAAGGAAAGTACCCATGTAAGGATGCTTCCAGATCGGAACAATGATTATGATAGTAGTAGACGAGTTTATAAAGCGGACATCTATTAACAAATAGTGGCAGTCTACGGCGAGCTCTGTTTAGGTCGAATGTCTTGGAACAGTTCGTGTAAAAGTTTTCAACAAGGACAACAAACGACATCGGATCTCCATGACAATGTCCGACCACACGTCTCATATGAAAAAAAGGCAACAAAAAAAATATTTTGGGAAATGTTAGAACACCCCCATACAGTCCGGGTTTGTCCCCTTGGACTTAAGGCCACTTAAGACAGTATTACGTTTCAGTTTGGACGATGAAGTGAAAAAAGCTGGGCAGGACTTCCACAAGAATCAACCACGTTATTTCTAGACAAAAGACTTAGACCTACTGTCAAAACGATAAGACCTGTGTTACAACCCCCAGTGCGTTTTCCTTTTGTTTTCCAATAAAGCCTTTCTTTTTGTTGAACTTGTCCACTTGTCGTTTGGGCAACCCTTATATGATTTAACTTCCATGATCAACAAAAGTAATTATTTAAATTCAAAACGTTTAAACATTATATACCTGACGCGCAAGCAAGCGACCCCGCATGTACGTATTCTGAAATATAATTACCCTAAATCAGTGCTTCTCAAACTTCCAATATTTGCGACCCAATATTCAATTATAATTTTCATCGCACCCCCCTTTCTTACAATAACAATGAATTGTATTAAATAATACTATACTTTAACGCTAAAGCTACAATACGACTTGAGCCTACGAAGTACCACTGGCATATATAAACATCTCGCTCACCCAAAACATTGATTGCCCCGGACTTATATATACATCTTTCCAAAGTGAGATCTTTTCTGTGCATTGCTATCCATAAAATTATTCCGAAGGCTTTGGATTGCAATAAGAGTACCTTGAGAGTATTTGCGAAGGATTTACTTATTTCAGACGATTTGCTTTTTTATTCCTGCTCTCCGGCCCCCGCGTGGGTACATGACATACGTGTGCCTACGAGGAAAACGGCAGCATTGGGGAGTGAATTGAGTAACTTTTTATCGGCAGTTAAGGAACTAATTATAAACCGTACAAATTATCAAGATAAGTGTTAATTTTTGTAAAAATTTTATATATGACAAGCCCATGGATCACTGGTAATTATTAAGCTTGTTCTTAACTTGTCATTGTTAAATTAATTATAAAATACATTCTGCAGTACGGATGCATTTATATAAGTGCATTAATCTCTCTCCAAATGTGTGTATCTTATATTTCATTAAGTCAGAAAGCATTTTGTTTACTTTCAGTAAATTAATTTTTTTTTTAAATAATCTTTTGTTTACGACTTTTCAATATGCTCGCGCCTCCTTCGCAGAGTTATCACGCCTCCCTAAGGGGGCACACAGTTTGAGAAACGCTTTCCTTTATCTAGAGAAAAACAAATTATCCACCGATAATGGTAAATGAAAGGGGATGCATGCAAAAGAAGAAAAAATTAATACAAAATAACTACTATAATTACAGAATTGCATAACTCTTCACAGAGAGTGCCTAATTTATATAGCACAGGTTTCCATTCATTCAGATAAAACGCTAAGTGCTTTTCTAGATTTATTAAGGCTATTTAGGCTCATAATAAGGCTAAAAGTTACAACAATCATTATCTCTTTGATGATATGCGAATAAAAAAAAATGCCGACCATTAATTATGGTTTGAAGTGAATGGTTAATCTAACACCCATAGAATAAAAAATATATAAATAAATGATACACGGAGAATGATAACGCTATCGAAATAGTAAGATATAAAATACAAGAGAGTGATTATGGAAAAGGTCGTTGGACTAAAAAACTAATCACTAGGCCACACGTGCGCTTTTCAGTCATGTTAAATCTGCATATTGGATGTGAGATACCTGCTGATTTATGGTAAAGGTGGGGATGGATATGGTAATTTTGGACCGTCGTGACCTCTTTGACGATATGCTTATTTGGAATAAAATTTTCCGCTGAGGTAAGCGATAAGAAGTTCGTTAGTAGTATTTCGGAAATAACTACACCCAGCTATTTTTTACACGGTCTTTTTTACACGATTTTGAGGTAGCACGGCACACGAATTTAATTTTCTTGTACGAATTTTTTGTTTTAACACGAATTCCAAAAAAATTTGAGGATTCGTGCCTTTTGGGTGAGGATGATTTTATCGAATTTGACAGTTTATAACAGGGGTAAGTAGACTTCTCCAGGGTACGGGCCATTTCTAACTTTTTCAAGGCGTTGCGGTTCACCCAGTGGCATAGGGGTAGTGTGCTAAAAGAAGGCATACAATACAGTTGCACCGTTTTACGATCCTCTAGTTTACGAATTTCTCTATTTAGCGAACTTTTACCTGAAACCAAGAAAATCTTAGATTTTCTTCGCAAAATAACCTCCAAATAGCAAAGTGCATTTTCTATTTGACGAAATTTTCTCTTGTGATTTAATTTTTTTCCTCCGTACTTTTTAAAATATTTCTGAACCTTCGTTAGATGAAAAGATTATTAGGCCTTAGAGAAGGCGGTCACCCCAAAATGTCTTGAGGGTCCACCGGTCGATCGCGATCGATTTCATGCCCATTTTAGGTTTATGATAATAAAGACGACAATGACCAGTGGCGTAGCGGAGAATATTAGGGTCTCCCCAGAAAAGTCAGGTTTGGGATCCGCACGTTGCGAGGGTTGCGGGAGTGTACATAATGTAACTGATAATGACTAAGTCGAAGATGAATTCAGCTCCTTACAACGGATTCTTCAAGTAGGGAACAACATTTTCTTACTCATGATCCTGACATAGAGCGTGCATTAAAATTTCAACGTAATTGTAAGATTTGTGTAGCAGGATATTAAGAATTTGATAAGCAACTTGAGAAACCAAAAAAATAGGTGCTAAATACAGAATTTTTTACAATAGGAGAAAAACCAATAACAACGAACGAAATTGAATTTGAATCAAAATCGACAATTGTGCTAGATATATTTAACACATTTACTGATGATAGCATATTTGATCCAATTCGTAATAAATGTGCACGCTTGCTATCAAGTAGCGATGAATAAATGTTAGTTAGTAGTTTTATTCCTAATTTCGAATTTTTATATGTTGTATGTACTTATAGACTGAATATTTTCACTGTACATAAATTTTAATATATTTTTTTCGTAATAAAAATGAATTGTTTTGTTTTATGAATATTTAACATAGATTTCATTATTGATTTTTAGCACGGTTTTGGGGAGGGGGGATTTAGAGATTTTTATGTTATACGATTTTTTAAACAAATTTACCATTTGTCGCATGTATTTTTCACACGATTTTTATTTGCTCGGTTTTCTAAGGAACGTATATGCCATGTAAAAAAGGAATTGGGTGTAATACAGTCGGATCTCTATATAACAAAGTTGCTAAATCCCGAAAAAAAAAGTTCGTTATATGAAAAATTCACTATACAGAGATTTATTTTTTAATTTTCTTTATAAATCGCATAAAAAAGATTTTAAATTCATAAACACTATATATAAAAAAAAGTAATTATGCACACTTTTTTTATATTAATATATATTTATTTTGTTTATCTTACCTATTAAAAGAAAGAAAACCTACGAGGAAAGTTTCTTGAAGCCTTTATCCACTTTCTGAAGCATTATATTTTTTTCGTTAATGCTCAAGCACTTAAGTTTTGATATTTTCTAGTTACTAGTACAGCTGATCAACACTACAAATGAAAGGAGACTAGTTAAAGGACACGACGACATGAGACAACTCCACTGAGGGTGAAGGGGAAGACTTTTCCAGTGAACTGGACAGTGGGGGTTAAGGCTTGCACTTCTTTGATAAAACTTCCAGAATTTTGTTGCTCTCGGCGAGTTAGGCACTTAATAAGACCAGTTCAAGATTTATGACCACCATAAAATAATTCGAATGTCGAGAAAAACCTTGAAAAATAGGGAGAAAAAAAATTAAGTCACAAGAGAAAAATTTCGCTATATAGCACTCCGCTATTGGGAGGTTATTTTAGGAAGAAAATCGTGAAATGTTCTTGGTTCCACGAAAAAGTTCGCAATATAGAAAAATTCGCAATACAGAGGTTCGCAATATGGAGGTTCAACTGTATTTTCTGTTAAAAATGCAACAATAGTCTGAAAATAGTCATGCGGTGATTGGAAGAAACTGATGTATATTTGCCATAATTTTTCCATAGATAGAGGAGAAAGAACATTATCTGTGTAGATTGATTTCGAAGTTACACAAGTGGTCTGGATAGCCTAGTGGTTATGCTCTCGAACTTGCGTAGCCGGCGTGTCATGAGTTCGAACACTGGTGCCACTGAAGAGTGGTCGTGTAGAGAGGCACGTTAAATCTGTCTAAGGCTCAAAGTCCTTCCTTTGGTGTGGTGTGGTAGTTTGGAGAGAAAGAGTACCAGATCACAGGTATCATCCGCGTCAATTGAACGAGGCTCAAAATTATGAGGTCCGTTGCCAATAGTCCTCGTGCTGTTGAAAACTGCTACGTTTACCTTGAAGTTACACGAGGGGTATTGGAAACTGACCTTGCAATTATCAGCCACTGTCAAGGTCTGACGGCACCTGAGTGAGCCCCCATTCTCTTAACTTCCTCAACAAGCCAACGTAATTACTTTGAGTCACGACAGTCAGACAATCATCAGCCCCTCTTCACTGCGGGAATTCAGACGCTTTCGGACTTAAACCCGCGACTCAACAAATGCCGGCCACGCGAAACTTAGAAAATACAAGAGACTCGGAGGATAACAATATAAAGAGCCACACGCGCAACATACACATACACAATTAAAATGTCAAAAATAAAGAATCTTGTCAATGTGCCAAAAAGAGCACGGTTTTATTAAAGATTCTAAATTGGAAAGATAAAATATATCTTGTGACTGTTTTTAGTTATTAATAATTAAAAAGTAATCATCATTTATTACTGTGTAAATCATAAGCGATTTAGCAAAATATCAATAAAATTCAATTAGATTCAAAAAGTACCAAGTACAGGCGAATATTTATTATAATACGCTTGACATCTGTAATATATCAATGCTTTTGAAAACACCACAAACTTAGTTCAGATGATTAATCCTTCTCTATATATATATATTAGTATCTTAAATCATCTTAGCTTAACCACAACTACAGAACGCATTCCCAATTAAGTATGTTTATTGAATCAGAACTTGAAACGGTTGATTAACTGTTTACAAATTTTAATGGCTTCAGTTTCCAACAAAATAACAAAGTCAGCTTTTATCTCAAACTAGTTCATCTTTGACATGTCTTTCATTACGCGGAGGAAACCGCATTCTTCAGCTACTTTAAAGAATATGCATAAAGATTAATGGTTATTTGAAATAAACTATTGTTGAAACTGGAACACAGTGAGTAAAGAGAACAAATAGTCAGTTCGAGTTTGAAAGCGTGATTTCCTCTCTTCAGACATGTTTGATTTTTGAAAATCTGTGTCAAATAATAGTTCGAGCAGTGGTATTATTAATTAGAAGAGCATGTCTGAAATAGTTTGCTTCTACATCAGTGATTATCAAACTGTGGGGTGCACCTCCTTAGGGGGGCGCGAGCGTAACGAAAATTCGAAAATAAAAGATTTTAAAACAAGTAATATAAAAAAAATCCTATTTAGGTCAACAAAGAAAAATTTTATTATAGTTAATTTTTATTAAATTATTACAGTTAATATAAATATGTACTATATACATATGACAGAATCACAATGTTAAGTGGCAAAATAGAAAGTGATTTTCCTTACAATTTTCCATTTTCCTTTATATTTATGGTGTTGGACTACTTTTTTTTTGTTTGTTACTATTTATTTATTCATTAAATTAAATTATTCTAATAAAATAGTATAGTAAAAAGAGAAATCACATTCTCTCAGAAATTAGGCCATCCCAGGTGGGATTCGAACCCACGACCTTTGGATTAGAGGCTCAATGCGCTATCCATTGCGCTAAAGGGACACAACGATCGATTTTCCCTTTTTTATGTATGGTATTGGACTATTATTTTTGTTTATTACTATTTATTCATTAATTAAATATAATTAATGAATTTATTTTTGGAAAAACTGTATTAACATCAAGTGTCATCCACTACAAGTTTAAAAAAATGTATTTGAACTTAAATGGGTGAGAATAAAAAGTACTTTATTATTATTGAAAATTTGAACGAGATATATAAATAAATATATACAGAGAGAGAGTGTGTGAACTAATATTTTTTAGGAATTGAAAAAAAAGAATAAAATCTACTTAAAGGCAGCAAAACAAAATATACATAATGATATAATAAAAAATAAAATATACATTTGCACTGATATAATATACAAATAAATTTATCAGTATTTGTGATAGTGCATTTGTATTAATTGTGAAAGTTAGTTTAACAATACTAAATTAATAAGTTTAATAATTACTAGAGACTCCCATGATCTGCTCTAGCAGAGAGAAGTTTTTCAAATGAAGGCTTAATATTAGAAATTGACACCCTTAAGTTCTTTTTTTCTATATTTATAGTTTATCTGTTCCAATTTAAAAATAAGAAACAGATATAATTGACATTTAATTGATTTATAATTGAGGTCACGTTGGAGCTTTAGCTCTTCAAAGTACATTATTATTGCATTCAATATATTGTTATTACAAGGGGAGGGGGCGCGATGAAAATTATAACTGAAAATTGGGTCACAAATATTGAAAGTGTTAAAAGAAATTTTCTAGATGGCTCAGAGATCGGAGTTAGTTTAGTTCACGATGTATAATGCATGTCTTCTGTGTGTATATTGAAGTATTTAAAGGCATTTAAAGTTTATAATGATTCTTATAAATATATATCTGTTAATTGTTATAATATTATTTAGATTTTATGTTCGTTGGAGTATTTTTTCATGATAAGGATGAATTTTTAAAATCAAACTCACCATTCCAGCTAGAGAAAAAGAGTAAGATTTGATTCAGTATTAATATATTGATCTTCAAAAAACTTCCTTGGTGGAATCAATTGGCGAAAACGAAGATGAACCATAACGTTATAGGCAACAAATTTATACGTAGCATAGTTTTCTTTGCTTTCTCTTACCCTCTATTTTTTTACCTTTTTGTTTACTTTTCATTCCAGTGTATTTTTAAGCTGTGTAATTCTGGTTTGAAGAAGTTTGTTAATACTTACCTGTGAGTAACTTGAAATTGTACGTTTAAGAGGAGTTGGAAAAAAACCTCTTTCTCTCTCTATATATGTACTGACAAGGTTAAATTGGATGTTTTCCATGTACTTTTTCTCAAAATCTGTAATATGTACATGCTTGAAATTTTTCATACGATTAAAGTGCACATTTCTCATTATACTGAAATGAGCTTTTAGCTAATTTTGAATTTTTTAATAAATTAGGAAATATTTTATCAAACATTGCAAAATTTGACCCATTTTTCACATAAAAAATTTATAAAAAATAAATTTTTGAGTTTTTTACAAAAAACTCAATTCAGTATATATTATCCACCATATATATACTGAAATATATATATTTTTTATATCATAAAAAATTTACATACCTCTAAACAGTAGTTTCTCAGAAAAGGTACATCGCACATCAAAATTTACATTTTGAGATAAATTGATTTTAATGTATACAGTGAGACTTCTAATCGGCTAGAAAATAAAAAAAATAAAAGGCTCAATTTACAATAAAAGATGCATGTTTTGGTTTATATCAGACGTTCAACTTTTAAGCAAAAACGAAGTACTTTGTTTACATTTTTCGCCATTCAAATGGGCGTGGCCCAGTTTCAACGATTATTTAAAAATAGCTTTTAAGGGCTTCTAAGGCTTCTCTAAGGTTAAAGTAAGGTATTTTTAGAAAGGTTAAAATCTATACAATTTCAAAATGTAAAAATCTCAAATTGTCAAAAAAATATGGTTTATATGATTACAACACCCCTTAAACTCTCTTGTAAAATACATAAATTTAACTTTATGTTCTTCTTTTGTAAAAATTGTAGGTGATATATATATAAAATTATATATATTAATCAATAAAAGCCAAATTCAGAGGCGGTTGCTTCCTAGGAGACCGATTTGTAACTCTAAGTGTTTTTGGATGATTTCAATTTCTTTGGACATCCTACCAATAGTTTTCATGTGCTGCTTAGTAGTGTAACATTGATAAATAATCAATTAATCGACCTTAAAAATGACTATGATGTGAGAATAAAGAATTTTGCATATAATTTATCCTATGCAAAGAGTACAAATTCTTTAATTATAGTTCAACATAACGCAATTTCTTCAGCAGGAAGGTATATACTGTAATTAAAATTTCCGATACTTACATATTATACCCTTGTCAATTCATAATATTTCTCCAATGCTGTTATCATTACTGTTACAGTTACAGGTTTTGTGGAATATGACTGTTATTATTATTGTTTTGTAATATGCGCGGGAATGGCTTTCCACTGTTGGTTGTAGATTGCAGCATGTGGGGATATATTTTGATTCGAGGAAATTGATCGGTGGTATATTATGTAAGTACTGAATTTCCTCCGGTTTTAAATTGAATTAAATTTGGAGATGTCCATTTAAAATTCGCCAATACTCATTAAAAGAACTTATCTAAATAATAATTTTGTCCCTTACGGATGAATTTCTGTAACTGAAATAATGCCTCTAATAATTTTACTCGAAGAAACATTAATACATTCTCTTATCTCTGTTTTCAACTTTATCTAGAACTCGATTACCATTTAACTCAGTCTTGTGCATGACAAATTTATTTTATAAACCCGAGAGTGGTGGTGCGGGACACAGAGTCACTCCAGGCTAACAAAATTGTTAATTCTGGGAAAACTGTTTATTTGTTCATGATCTTGACAGTATTCTCCTATACGACAGTCTTCATGGGAACTAAAATACATTTGTCCCTCTCCCTCTTTTTGTCTCCTTATATCTCCCTCTTTTTTGTGAGTGAGTGGCAAATGATTTTTACAATCTTAAGGTACTTGTTTTGACTGAATTCCCAACGCGATCCCTTTTGTTCCAAAATATTTTCTATGAACAGGCTATATTTTTACCCTGTAAACAACTTGGTGGTTTTGATTGCTTTGTTGCGAGACTTATTATGATTTATAAATGTAAATTATCAGAATATAAAAAAAAAGAAAGAGGCATCTGTGATCTGTATTGAAGAAAGTTAATACTGATCAAGCAAGGGCTGCCTGCTGAAATAATGTATATTAATTTTGATAACGAAAGTAAATTTGAGAAAAGCGATGAACATGAAACGTTTGAATTGAAACAAAGTTTTCAAATAGTACCAAAAGAACTCCATCAAGAAAAATATAAAGCCATAAATGTACCACAAGACCTGCCAAAAAGACACGAGCAAGGAAAAGTTCAACATGTTATTTGTCAATTATCAAAAGACAATAAAACTACAATAAATTGAACAAAATATGACGGTTTTGCCTGCAAATAATATTCCTGTAATGTTAGTGAAAAGTATCTGTGATTTGTGCCGTTGATTAAAATCAAGGACACTTGAAATTTCTTGGTTTAGTTTCATCGATATTTTTCTCAAATTATCAAAGAAAAATTTAAAAATCCTTAAAAGTAGGTATGTATACTTTCTCTTAGTTGAATTATTCCTTGGAATTACGATTTTTATTGTGCACAATAATAATAATTATAAAAATATGATTGGGGTAACTCCGTCCAGGGCCGGCTCTAGCAGTTTTGCCGCCCCGGATGAAAATGAAAAAAGCCGCCCCTCTCTCTAAGGCAAAAAATTATAATTAAATATATATATATATATATATATATATATATATATATATATATATATATATATATATATATATATATATATATATATATATATATATATATATATTCCTAAAAAGTACAAAATAATTCGAAATTAAGGACATAAGTACCTATTATTATTTCACACGAGTAAAATGTAAGAGAAGAAATCGCTCATTTCATCAGGCCAATTTCTTTCAAAAAGATTCTACTGATGGGGGAAGGGGGAATCACAAGCATTTTTTTTTAATTTATAGTTACTTAACTACACTCAAGACTAAAATAAAACATCTCTCTTCTGTGTCTCTCTTTTTACAAAAAAAAACTCTTATCACCCTTGTCTCCTTTTGGATAGCTGACACCAGACATCGTATGGGGGAAGGAAATGTTCGTTGTAACCCCACTCCTGGATGGGGAGAAAGTTACTCGTAAAAGATGTCTAAACATATCAAATTTCATGGTTTAACATATACTTCCACCTCGAACCCTTCAAGTTATAACAGAAAAGAAAACTGACATTTAACATACAGAGTATAAAATACGTTAAATGAAATACCAAATTCACACAAAATAATATTTCAGAAAATCTATCAAATTTTTTGTACTGTAAAAAAATATTTTACAAATGCCGCCCTTAAAATTTGCCTTCCCGGGCAGGCGTCCGGTTTGTCCAGACCTAGAGCCACCCCTGCTCCGTCACCCTTTCGCGACCATTAATTTAAGTATCGAGTGCGCGCCTTCGCCAGGGTTAATCTTGTTGTATCTTGGTTTCTTTTCTAACCATTTCGCATTTAACTATAAATCAAAACCTGCAGCTGTAAAAACAAACGAGAGAAAATTTGTTAAAAATTGCACGCTCAATCAAAATTATCGTCACGAACTTCTGAAACTTGTTGCTACCATCAAAATTAATTTTATCCAAATAAATTCTCGCAACCCAGGTCCGTAAAACATCCTAACTCTCCCATTAAACATGCGTGATTCCCTAAAAACATCACATCTCATATTTTTGAACATTTTAACTGTAAGAAGTAAAATAGTAATAACTTTTTGTTTAATCTGAGCCCTGCTGCAAGCGAGTACTAAAAACGGCGAAGCATTTTATGGCGCAAATCGAAATATCTTCCACGCTTGTGGCTTTTAATAACGTGGAGCAGCAGACGAGAGAAAATCAAATATAGTATAAAGATCTGTTGATATAATACTGAAGTGAAACGACTTCAGAGGAATTCTCTCTCGTAATGTATTTGTTTGAGAAAAAGAAAGATGTAAAGCGGTATGTTTGACTAAGTTCAGCCTGTGCGTAGTAGGATTCCTCAAGTTCCAACGATAGTTTGGGAACTGGTCGTAAATTCTGTTTAACGACATTTTCCAAAGCAGGAATAGATTAGGTTGCAATAAAATTCTTTCCTGACCTATACTTCTTCGGAACAACATCTACAGTTTAAAGCTGTTTGTCATCGTAAAAATAAATTTGATGCACGTAGGCCTTCTGCAGGAAAATACGTGTGTCTTTTCCGAAATTTATTGTTTGTGAGGAAGTGAAAAAGAAAGACATGTGTAATTATTCATTGCAATTCGTCTTTCACTTATCTGATTCAGGTGTCACTGAAGAACGTTTGAATGGATGTCCAGAAGCAGTTTGAGGATATCCATTCCCCTAGAACAGTGGTTTCCAAACTGTGTTCTACGGAATCCTGGGGCTCCACGAGTCACAATAAATATGTATACAAAATGGATTCACGTCCTCTGAATTTTGTATAATATATCTAAATCTTCTCCTGTTCATTAAAACCGAAAAAATTTTAGTTATATATAATATCTTTATAATTTGTACAATACTTTTTAAACTTTTATATTATAGTATAATAAAAGAATATCAAAACTCTCTTTTTATCTTTATAAAAATGATACCGTTTAAGTGTGAAATCCGTTATTTCAAAGAACAACTAAGTATTTCATGAAATGACTAGATCATTCAATTAAAGTTTATAAAATTATTGAATCCTACGATTTAACTAGATGTTCTATAGAACAGGGATGGCGAACCAGTGGCACGCGTGCCATTGATGGCACGCGACACAATATTTTTTGCACGTCAGTGACCAAGATGGTTTGCATTTTATTTTTCAAAATTTTTAAGTTCTCTATAAAGTATTACGAACAAACGCGAGTGATTGGGAAGCACACACTCGTCTTACCTTAGTTACGTTGTAGACTACAATTGCTTATGATGTAAAGTTTGTCTACGCGTAGCACAGTCAATTTCATTGACAAAAAGTGTTTTTAAAGTTTACCTGTGTTATATTTATGATTTGTAACTGTTGTTTAACATGGCTAGTTTAGCAAAAGAACAAAAAAAAATGCAAGTTAGTAAGTGTAACAGAGAATTTCAAATTTGATGGACCGAAAAACATGGCATTATTAGTAAAGGCGACAAAGCGGTATGTGTTTTATGTTCTGGAATAGTGGTATGCAGAACATCGTCTGTAAAACGGTATTTTGAAACATATCACAAATTCTCTAGTAAAAAAAAGTGACAAACAGCAAAAATAATTAATTGCTCAGAAGCCATTTGGCAGATGACTCCAATTCAGCATGTATTCTACAAAACCTTACACCTTACAGTTCTACTCGTAAGATATTTGTCATCCAATCTTCAACAACAGAAGTCACACTAATGTTACTTTAATTTGAATTACACGAATAATTAAAACATTTATAACTATACAGCGCAAAAAGTATTTTTTTGTACTAAATAGAGTTTTGTGTTATTCGTATTTAGTTTTATTATTTTCCCAATAATCACAAGTCAAACTTATTTAATGGCACGTTTATACGTCATTAGACACTTCTTTGGGAAAAAAATGGCACGTTGATCCATAAAGGTTCACTACTCCTGCTATAGAATAACGATTACTTGATCGTTAAAGTATGAAATACGGCACTCGAAAGTTTTTTCAACTGGTTATCAATTCAGTATATGTCAGCGAGAATTAATTTCCATTGAATAAGTTCCAAATATTGACACAACTCTTCGATCGGTTGCAACAGCTCAAAGTTGCGGTACTGTGGAAAAGGATTTAAAAAGTGCTCGGGTAAAACAAAATGTATTATAGTAAAAAATAGGCTTGTTTCAAAAATAATAAGCAGTTTAATCCAAAGTGTCATCACAGCAAGCCTTGCGTTAATAAATAATGAAAGTAAAATAAAAGGTATCTCATGAAATTTAAATTAATATTCTCTTACACTTTTTTATTAAAAAGTTTACATAACGTTTTCATGAAGCAACTGTTTTCCTTCCCAGCATGTATTTTTGTTGAAAATATTTAAATATAATCTATTTTTGCAACATATTCTTTGTTCCCCTTTCTGTTTAACTAATGTCAGCAATATGAGCAATAATAAATTATTTATGAATAATTCATCCGCAAAAGGGGATAAAATGTATTTTTCCAGAGATTTTAGTTATTTATGATCAATTAATTTATAAAATATATTTGAAATTGTTTATTTTTCACTTTAACGGTCTATCCTTAGTTATTTCATAGAATAACTAGGTAAAGTATGAAATTTTTCATCTAGAATATACTTTAACTGACTTGTCTAGTTATTTAATAAAATATCTATATAGTTGTTCTATGAAATAACTGAATTATACACTTTAACGGTAACATATATATTTCCTACTAGATTGGACTATTTTATTGTTTACTGTCTTGGATTCCACGAGATAACTTTATACTCGTTATTTAACCCAATGTCGTGCAAAACTAAATAGTTTTCTAATGGAAAATTCACCTTTTTGCATTTATGAGGAAAAAACCGACATATAATGAAGAAGAAGCAACATATCAACATATTCTATCTTAAAGTCTAAATTTAAGCAATGTTTTGTTGAGAATTCTCATGCAAAATACACAGTTTTCCTCACACAGTTATAAACATTTTAATGCCATTCAGATCCCAGTTACTAACAGGGGGTATCAATGATAAGGAGCCCCCAAGTTACAGGGTCCTCAAAATGCGCTAGCAAAAAATCGCAAAATATTAAGGGATCCAGAAAAGAGCCCCTAAGGAACTTTGATTTAAGGCCCACTCATGACTAGCTAAGCCAGTGGTTACTAACTATAATGTATGAGTGGGCGACATTTGAAACACAAATTAATATTACTAATAAATAAATTATATGAAAAAATTAGATTAGAATGTTTTTATAAATGCAATACTTTGTGATACCCCCCGACCCGGGGGTACCATCTCTTCATCTACGCGACCTATATTTGTAGAAGGAAATGATTGATCACTCACGTTAGCCATAATCAAACTAATTTATTATTATTCCAATATATTGATCCAAACAACGCAAGTCTTACTCTAGGGATGCTATCAGAAGTGATATAACGTATTTCTTAAGTTTGAAGTAAATAGCGCCTGGAATCATAACCACTTATCTTTCTGATAAGTTATCCTAAGAATCTTTATCTGCCTTTAATTCTTTAACACGCTGTAGACCGTTCTATAATTGCGCTTCTATGTTTAATATCTTACCAACAGCTCTCGGCGTTCAGCATCTCGGCTTCCTTTCTCCTTCTATTCTACTGTACTACGCGAATACTAAAGTTCCATTACATATCTATTAACTAATCTGCATATGGCGGTTTCTTTAGAGGATTGGATATGAAATAACTCAATTCTGGCCCCAAAGATTCCCCAAGAGGATTAGTGTGAAAACGCGGTAAATCCCCGTCACAACTTTTTTAATTGCTTTTACATAAAGTACCTATAACATGTTGACCTACTTTAAATATTATATTGAGATATATTCTTCTAAGTGTGTGTATGGGGTTCCTCGAAAACACTTTCTAGTTCTAAGAGTTCCATGAAAACACCTCCAAGCTCTAGCGGTTCCGTAAGTAGAAAAAGTTTGAAGACCACTGCTCTAGATATACGCGAAAAGAAGTAACCCCGTATAACATAACGCTCTTATAACATATGATAGCTGTTTCCAACTCCTTCACTGGGTATTTCAAGAAGTTCAATAGCTATATATATATTGTTTTTAAGTTATTGATTTCTAAGTCCTCTTTGGCTGTATTGAAAAAATATTTGTATAGACTTCACCTCTTAATTTAAAAAGGACAGGACTTGAATTTCTGCAACGGACGTTTGTTTATCTTTTACGCCTCCTTAACCTCGCACCCTTGGAGCCGATTTCCACAAAAAAACCCTTTTTTTCGGATCTCTCCCCGCAAAAAATATTGTACTTCGTTCAGTTACGTATTGCTATGAAATTCGAATAAGTGATTTCCTATGTACTGTTATCATTGATTTTTCTTCACAGAATAGGAATCTATAGCATTACTGTGGTAAATTTGAAAACTTGGAAAAATCTTAATTGATATGGAGATGTACTGACTTTCACCGCAGCACTATAAATCGAATTACAAACATATCACTTTTATCAACAATTTTGTCGCATTCGAAATTTTTAGCCACCATCCTTGCATTGGACGTCTAAAAAACTTTACTAGCATCAATATTTCTCAAAGACCGTCATATAGAAATATAAGAAGGCATAGAACTTCAATAGTTCGATAGAATAATTTCGAGATCGTGTGTGATCACAACTGTAGGGTAATAATAATAACTATAAGCAGCGGTGCACACAAAAAATTTTCAAGTGACAAGTCCACCATTCTCGTATCATGACGCAATACGTCTCTAAGTGAGTGAGTGAATATTAAAGTCGCACTGCTTAGCTACACGAGGGCTTTTGGCGACGGACCTCATAATTTTGAACCATGGTCAAGTGATGAGAATGACACCTGAGCTGGCAACCCCCGCTCCAAACTACCACACCACACCTACGGGAGGACGTTTGAGCTCCCGACAGATTTAACGTGTATCGCTCCCCTACACGGAGAGTCTTCAGCGGCACTAGGCTCGAACTCAGGACATGACCGCCACAAGTCCGTTATCTTGACCAGTAGGCTACCACGGACAACTACCCCGCCAAACTTATTCCTTTTGATTTTGTCCATTTTGGGAACCAAATCAGTAAGAAATAAAATATTGAATTAATAATTAGCATTAATTAATAAAATAAATTGTTAATAACACATTTGTAATTAAATTTTACATACTATATACATAGAATTATCATCAATAAAAAAAAAACAAGGGCGAGGGAGGGGGGTCCAGATCCATGGACATCCCCCTTGTGTGCGGCAATGGCTGTAAGTAGTATCTTAAGGCTGTTTTCGCCATATTTACGACAACGTAAACTTAACGTGGAGCACATTTTCTAACAGAAAAAATGCCTCAATTTTTATAAAAATTTGTGACATTGTAACTCATGCATTTGTTTATAATATAGTGTTTTTAAAATTTCAAAATATTTCATAAATAATCAGTTTTTCCTTTTAACATGTAGAGGGGAGGGGGCTCATTTAGCATAACAGTATAGAGGAAAAAATGGGAAACACATTTCATAAAAGAAAAATGTGTCAACTCGGAAAAAATGAGTAGTATGATAAAATAAGGGATTCTCTCTACGGGACAATGAAGCCAGAATATAATATTAATGTTTAAATGCTTTTATATCTCAAAAAACATTTCGAATTTAGGGTCATATTCTTTAACATTAGCCAAAGACGGCCTTAAGATATTTGTAAAAAAAAGTTCGTAAGCTACAACATTGAAATTTAATATTAATATCTTTTTGCACAGTGAATATAATTTATGGCTGAGAATAAAAACTAATTCATGTCTAAAGAAGGCCCTTGAGAAAAATAATATATTTAAAAAAAATGTAGCTTTATTTATTTTTTTACATTTATGTAGAGAAATATAGGATGCAATAATAAAGTGAGATTTTTATTTCACAATTTATGATCCCCGATGCGTAAGGCAATTTATTAACGCCATCTTAAGGAAGTAAATCTCAGCATGATCGTAATTGATTTAAGACTGTTGTATGAAATCTCTACAAACCATGTTGGGCAATTCTAACCTTTATAACAGCATGTTGTTTTTCATTATCTTAGCTAAGCTGACTTTTAATAACCTGTGGGATGAAAATCGTGGGGGCTTAGGTTTAAAAAAAAGCAAGGGATGGCGAAACAGATTTAGGCCATTTTGTGAAATTACTCATCAGATATAATATGCAATAAGAGCTACGTTGTAAGGGAGATAAGAAATTGCTTTTTTGTGTGTTGAGAAATTCGATCAGTAAACTATATATAATTACGTTTCCACAATAAAACATATTATTTTAAGAAGTACCTGTTCCATCTTCTGGCAACAAAGTGCATAGATTTTAATATACAGTAAGACCCCGCTTAACGTTGTTTCGTTTAGCGCTGTTTCGGTTTAACGCTCTTTTAATTGAATTGCGGGATTCCCCGAAATATTGCACGATGTGTAAGGCTTCCCGATATCCGAAGCAGTTTATGTGTGTTTCTTCTTTCCTGCGGTGTTATACGAACATATTTTTATCATTTCAAACATTTGTTGACGTTATTGTAAGTATAAATTTATATAATATAACGATTGTCATAGTGACAAATATTATGATTTTTAGTTTTTAATCATGGGTGGTAATAAAAAACACGAAAATAAAGCAACAAGAAAAAGCATTTAACTAAAAACTAAAATGCAAGTGATTAGAAGCTTAGATACTGGTGAACATCAACCTCAAATTGGTGCTGCATTGAATTTGGCAGCTTCAACAATAAGGACCATTCTTAAGAAAAGAGAAAAAATACTGTCATCGGCATCTGCAACTACGATATGTTCAGCAAATAGAATTACCCGTTTTAAAAATAATACAACAGAGAAAATGGAAAAGCGACTTTCTCTATGGATTGACGACGAAATTGAACACAATATGCAATTAAGCCAATCTATTATAATGGAAAAAGCAAGAAGAATTTTTAATTGAAAATGTAAACATATTTACTTAGAATTTTATTTATTTTTATATGTATATTCGTTTATTATGTTTCCATATTTGTAAGAAGTAATTTTTGTTTTATTGGTATAAAAAACAATTAATAAAATTTAATAGTTTAAATACACCTGATTAAGGAGAATTTCTACATCCCCCGAACCCATTATTTACATGGTAAGAATGCCTCGTTTAACGCCGTTTCATATTACGCTCTACTTTAATGGAACGTATACCCCCACGTTAAGCGAGGTCTTACTGTATGTTCATCTAATACATGATATTTAATATCGAGGCACACTAACAACTAAATTCATATTAATCATGTATCCCTTAACAGTACTGTTGTAATCCGTTAAGCTTGTTATATAGAAATTAATACTATGTAATACTTTCCAAGAGATTCTTTTATGACGAGATTTTGCATAAAACAATTATTTTCTTTAGGTTTTGTTTCAATATTATGTTTAAATTTATATCCCCACACTTGTGTGTGTGTGTGTGTGTGTGTGTGTGTGTGTGTGTGTGTGTGTGTGTGTGTGTGTGTGTGTGTGTGTGTGTGTGTGTGTGTGTGTGTGTGTGTGTGTGTGTGTGTGTGTGTGTGTGTGTGTGTGTGTGTGTGTGTGTGTGTGTGTGTGTGTGTGTGTGTGTGTGTGTGTGATATATTATGTCTTTCTTAAAGTTCACCCACTCACAAGGATAGTGTAAAGTCTTGGGGTCACAGATTTAGTTCAAATTTTGTAGAATGGTAGATTTAGTTTTCCTTGTTGATGAAGATATATGGTTATAGGGACCACTACTCAATACTTTTTTAGATATTTGATATTAAGAAAGCAATTCACTCATTAAATTCAGTTCTATAGCAAACGATTACACGTAATGGGTAATACTGAATTTATTCGATACGCGAGATGCTTTTCGAAATTATGTTTCATTTGCTTTTATGACAAGTTTCACCATTGTACAGACAATCAGGGGTAAGAAGCTAGTCATATTGTTAAACTAATTTTGTTAATCTGTGATGAATGTTCTATTTATTGTAGTTTCCTTTCAGAATTTATTGTTTCCAGGCACGATTAACTAGCAGTTAAAAGACTTTTCTCCTGTTCTTCTTGCTAAATGCTTTTATTGTTTCATAATAAATATTATTCTGTACTTACACGAATGATAATGACAAATAAAACTCTTATAAGGTTTATAGTCCTTAAAGACATTTCATTTCCAATTTATTTAAACTCCATTATATATCTTTAAATGTAAAAATAGATATAAAATGAAAAAAAAAAGTTATTCACTCTCCACGGACTTGAACCCGGTTCCTAACGAAGAGGAACATCGACCCGTTGCTGCTACCCTAAGCCTATTACGTATAATCGTTTGCTACAGAACTGAATTTAACGAGTGAATTGTGTGCATCTTTAATTGCAAATATCAAAAAAATTATTCAGTAGTGGCCCCTATAATCATATGTCTTCATCAACAGGCGAACTTAATGTACCATCCTACAAAATTTGAACTAAATCTGTGGACCTAAGTCCTTGAACTCTCTTGTCAGATAAAAAAAAATATGAATTATTTAAAGTATTCGGAGTACTGTTTCAAAAAATAGCATGCTAAAACATTATAAATGCTTTTTATGAATCAAAATGCCAATAAATATTAATATTTTTCTAACAATATTTAAAAACAATTATCACTTATCTCTAAATTTTGCAAAACTTACAATTATTAACGAAATTCTGGCAATGTTTTTGAAAAACTTCAAAGCAATTAGAGAAAAAAAGAAATAAATTTATATCAGTAAAATTATTACTAAAACAAATTAGATGTATTCATCTAGAAAATGTACTACAACTTTAATGTTTTATGAAAATTTGAAAATTTTAGAGCTGATCGAGTAAATATAAAAAATGTGATATTCATTATGAGGCCATTATTTAAATAACAGGCCATTACTCAAAAAATATTCATACAGTATTTTAGTACATTCTCTAGAAAATAACATTAATATCCGGTTCAAAAAGTTTTTTATAGAAATACATTCATAAAATATTTTGAGTTTTCTGACTCGCCATGGTAGATTATGAACAATTTAAATGCCCACTTCTAGTGTTGATTAAAGAACCACTTAAGGTTTTTCTAATTTTATAAAACTGATTGTGTAATTTGGCCTCCAGATAACGTAGGAACAAAACAAAGTATTGTTACGTAGATCCGGGTTCAAGGATTTTATGCAAAACAGTCACAAAGAAAAATAACGGTTGTTTAAAAGGGATGCGAATTTATTATCAGAAATCCAATTCTTTAGATATAGGATTCCGCAGCAATATTCACAGAGTAATCTCCGAAGGTGTTCACGCCTTCAACAGCAATCAAACACAGTTATCAGCGTTTAAAATACACGTATGTAAAAGATTATTCACAAGCACAGCCTAGCTCATCGGTAACCAAAACACTGCTCACTAATCACTGTTTAAATCAAGACTGACCGGATGCGGCTGGCACTGCTCTATTTATAGACCCGGCGGAAACTTCCAGAAAAATGCGCACGCGTCATTGTGCGTGAAATTAGTGGAGAGATCCACTACTTGCTAGAAGAATCCAGAGAGTCCCAAACTCACCAACATGGTCACCAACTACGCCAAAATGGTCGCCAAATTGGCGGCCAACATGGTCGTTAAATATGATGCCAACTTGGCTCTAGGGCCAAGATTTCGCCAAGTTCTCATTGAATCACCACTATAGCGTAAGGAACACGACATTGCTTATTAATATTACAATTTTAACATAAAATAAATATAACATAGAGTAATATAAATGCATTATACATCCAAATACAGATTATTTACACTTTTTACACAAAATTCGTAACAGTATGTTTTGTAAAGCCATAAGATAGCTCTATTCAATAAAATTAAAGTATATATATGTGTGTGCCTTGACCGAATTTGATCATTTTAACGTGTGTGGTGTCCGGATACCTTAAAAATAAATCATCAATAAATCTTACGGTATTCATTTCGATATTTCTAAGATTTTTTGAAATATATATTCAGTGTGTGGGAGAGGGAGATGAGAAATAGAGGAGAGAAAGAAACAGTGTGAGAGGGGAGAGAGAGTGAGAGAGAAAGAGGTCAGAGAGAGAAAGACTGTGAGAAAAGGGAAAGAGAGATAAGAGAGTGAGAGTGAAAAAGGACAGAGAGAGGGAGAGAGGAGAGAGTGAGGGAGAGAGGGGAGAAAAGAGAGGAGAGAGGAGAAAGAAAGAACAGTTAGGGAGAGAGAGGAGAGAGAAAGAATAGAGAGTGAGAGAGAGGTGAGAGAAAGAGGAGAGTGAGAGAGGTGTGAGAGAAAGAGGAGAGAGAGGAAAGAAAATGAATAATTCCACATGAAAAACTACGAAATCCTAACTACTTTATTTACTGTCAGTAACTTCGAAGATACATATTAGATTCAGACACTGATTGATATTTTTAGTTACGAAGCGTTTATTGTTTTGTTAATGTATGAACTCATCATCGAATCATTTTCCGAACGAATTGGCTGTCAAAATATCTTTTAGCTTATTACTTTTATATTCTCCAGTTAATTGCTTGTTAAACACACTGAATAGAGCAGTTTTAATACTTTTCTATTTTAAATATATTTATTACTTTTTACAGAGAGTAAAAACGTAGAAAGTTGTACGTAGAAAAATTCGTGTTTTTTGAACATGCATTTATAAGCGATATGGATAATTATATCTTATCATTTCAAAGCCATACCTTTCTTGAAAATTGGCTTAGAAATTCAAAAATCTAATAATTTTTCAATTCCAACTATTAGTTCACACTCTCCTATATATATTAATTTATATACTTTTTATTCATCCACACAAGTTCAAATACATTTTTTTAAACTTTTACTGGATGACACTTGATGTTAAAATAGTTTTTTAAAGTATTAGTTCATTAATTAATGAATAATTAGGAACAAACAAAAATAATAGTCCAACACCATTTATAAAAAGAAAAATCGTTCGTGTTGTGTCCCTGTAGCGCAATGGGCAGCGAGATGGATTTCTAATCCAAAGGTTGTGGTTTCGAATCCCACCTGCAATGGTCAAATTTTTGAGGATGCCATTTCTTTTCACTATACTATTTTATTGGAATAATTCAATTTAATTAATGAATAAACAGTGGCAAACAAAAATAATAGTCCACACCACATATATAGAAAGGAAAATGGAAAATCGCAAGAAAAATGGCTTTCTATTTTGCCCCTTAATATGTGATTCTGTCATACGTACATACATATTTATATTAATTGTAATAATTTAATAAAAAGTAACTCAAATGAAATTTTTCTCTGTTGACCTAAGTAGGAATTGACTTAAATTATATATATAAATATATATATTGCTTGTTTTAAAGGATACTCAAGTTTATCTTTAAGAGCATAATACTTTTAAATTTTCTAGAACACAGGTAACATTATAGCATTATTTACAAATATAAAAACATTTTCTTGGAAAATAAATTTTGAGATAAGAAAAAAAGACTGTGTGTAGTTATTTTTATATATCTTTTATGTGTTTTCCATGGAATTACAAAAAAAATCGATCTGTCCAATTGGAAAAAAACCGCAGACATCAAACATTTACATTACAAATATATGTATGTTATAGATTTAACAGCGAAAAAAATAAGTAAATGTCTCATTACAAAGCCAAACAGAGATAGCAACTTGGATCGCCACATAAAATTTATCTCTTAGATAGAGTATTTTTGCTGAAACTAGACTACTATGGACAAAGTTTTCTGATTATTCATCAAATAGATTAAGATTTCTTTATTGTAATGTAAACTAGAATGAATTCTTTTTTTATTCCATTGAGATTATTTTGTCTTGCGAAGTCTAACACAGTTCCATTTTTCAACTTTTAAACATTTTTTTTAAAGAATCACGAAACCAGTGATAAAATCTGTTGATGTCTGGCAGATTACTTAACATTATATTTTTTTACACTTGGCAACACATTTTTCCTAAGAGTCAGATTTTTATGGTTTCTAACAATTCTGATATTTTTTAATTATTCATAATCGTTCTACTCTTCATGATTCTCATAAAACATTATATTCGATAAAAAAACAAATGAAATATGCATTTGTGTAATGTTATAACATATAAATTTCGAAAACAAGCAGTGTTTCTATTTATTTTTTAAAATTTATTTCAACATTTGTAAGTTGCCATAAAGTAGAAATCAAACTAGCAACTAACAAAACTATATATAAGGTTATTCATAATGACCTCCAAGGTTTCAGAGGGCAGTAATAAAAAAAGTAAGGCGAATAAAAAAAAAGACCATACGAGAGAAATCAGAAAAAATTTCATTTTTTTTTCATATTTTACAGGTGTTCTATATTTCTCTTTGACATCATCAATGGGTCTAGTTCCGCCCATTCTCCCCAAACATCAACTTTTCAGCATTTATCCGTTCCTTGTTATCCGTGTTATCCGAAAGCTTTATTTTGTACATAAGATCCAAGTTTTTTATCCCTTTTTGCCCCTTGACGTAGCAAACTGCATGAAAGGACAAAATACGTGCTGTCTCAATACCGTTAAAAGTAGCGTTGGTAGAGGATGCAGAAATTAAAACCCCAAAAGTTTACCCTATGGACCAGGGTTCATACAGAACATATGTAAAATATGTAAATAAAACTTACATTTTCCTCTGTTCATTCATATGTTCTTTTTTGCCTTATTCGTCTTAGTTTGTTTACTACAGCACTCCGAAACCTTGTGACATCTCGCTTTTTCTTCTAACAAACCCACGTTTTTTGACGGCCACGTTTAAATGGAAAAAACTTTTAAAAACCCAAATAAAAAGAAAAAAACAAGCAACAATGCAAAAAAGATAACCTTTAAAAGGATAAAAATTTTAGTGAGAATGGATGGCAATTTTAGAAAACTTAGTTGGAATAGGTGGAAGTGTGATTAGACGGTTACCAGGAATACGGGATCACGCCCGTTTACAAGGGCATACTATTGCATCTGCCATGAATATCAAGTTGTTGATCGTGTTATTCCCCAAGGTAGGAAGATTGTATTCTGAACCCGATATTATTGAATCAATATTACCGGACTAATTAGTTATATTTATAAGGATCTAATTTTCCGATTGCAATTAAATCGGGGTATTTGGTTTATTCTCACTTAATATAAGTTTGTTCGTTTTATATGTATTTAAAATTAAATTTTAATAAAAGTCATATTAAGAATTATAAAAATGTCTCATCCTTCCGATAATCCCCCCCTAAAACCGGGAACCCCAAGACAAAACTATCGACAGATGGTTTTGTCACCCCCAGGGAATTATGAATATCACTGCATTCAGGGACGTCTTAAGACATGGGCCAACTCGGCCCGGGCCCATGGCCTCATCTCGTTCTCGACTCAACCTTAATGAGATCATGATTCCAATAATTTTAAGGGTCAAATGTATTTTCCGATTGTATTCAGCGAAAAACTTGAAATTTTGGACGATATGTCAACTGGCTACATGTGATGACCGTCGTCCACGTAAGGCCCCGGGACCTATCACCATACACCTTCATTACTCATACAGTCCAAATGCGGCAGTTGGTCCAGCCGGTTTGCGCGATTGTTAGTCATGCACATTTATTTGTTTCGGTTTATTGTTTATATGAGTTTTTTTGTGACGACGTATGCTATATTATGTTTTCTTTTAAGGGTCATAGGTGGGGCCTACATTTGTGTAAGGGCCCAGGCAGATGCGTACCGTACATCCTCCCATAGCTAGGGGCCCAGTCAGAGACATATCGTACAACCCTGTATCGTAGAGGGCCCAGGATTCTAAAGGTCCAAAGCCTGACTGATGCCAAGTACGGCTTGGGGTCCAAAACTTGTCGAATTTTCAGGGGGCTCTAATATTTTCCGTTACGCCACTGGACCCAGGGCTTCAAGAAGTCTTAAGGTGACCCAGCCGGCATTATGATAAACATTTGCTTGAACAAATGATTTTTTTAAATTTAAAAAAGATCAATTTCGAAAATTTTAGAATCGAATTCAAACATTTAAATAATATTTCTCTTCATCGTTTTAAAAATAATACTTCATACTTTCAGGTACATACTTACTTCGTGGTAATTAAAGAGAAATGATCAATGAAGCATATGGAATAAAATATTTGTTTAAAAAAGCCAGAAAATGAGCCATTTGATGATCAGTATAAATAAATGTATATGCAAAACGTTCATTTACTTTACTTTAATCAACGCTTTTAGGTAGTAAACTTGTTCCGTGACAACCAGCACGAAACATTTTAAGCCGATATTACACAGAACTTTCTGGAAAAGGGTTAGAACCGAGCAAAACAAATCCAGGAAAATAAACAACAATTTCGAATTTTGTGAAGCATTTTTAGTTCGACCATAACAAAGCCCTTTTCACGCATAAAAGAACAAATCGGTTTTACTGCAGTGACTAAGCCACTCGCATAGCGTTCCCAGAACAACAGAATGGACGCTCAAAGATTATTGAACCCTATTTTACAAAAGATTGAAAAATTAGGGTTCTTGACCTATTCCCTTTTTCATTTTTCTCGTCATCCTATTGTGTGAAAAATGCATTCGACCATACATTCCACGGTTTGGATGGAACACGCAATGGACGATACTGTTCCAAAGCCATTGTGATAGAACAATGGCCGCTTTATTTCCATATATTCATCTTCTTTTTTTTCTTTTGTTTTTTCTCCTCCCGGTAAACAAAACAAGAAAGGAAGAAAAAATATTGTTCTGTTTGTCTCCATGCCAGTTAACGTGTCTGGCAGCTTATTAATAAAAAGAATAATAGCAAAAGTAAAATACGCGTTTTCTCCAAAGCAAACACCGTATGACCCATGCAAACTGGGCCGTGTATATGCAAAGAACGGCTGGGAAAGAAAGAAAAAGAAGAAGAAAAGAAGGATAATATTTTTGCACCATGCGTTTGTTCATGCTTAAATAGGCTTCTGTGTGTTCAGTGGTGTTTCGTCGAAAACAGAAAAGCATTTTACTCATATGACCTGTATTTATTCCCGTGTATTTCCGTGTTCTTTCGTTTCTTGTTTGGTGCTGCATTCAACCGGACAGTCGGTGAATTCAATTTGATGAAAACAAATATTAAGCTGATAGAGGGAAATCAAATATCTCCATTACTCTTTCTATAATCCAATTGTTGTTTTAATTTATCTTCTTATATCTCGATTTGATTCAATTCAAATGCAGAAGAATCAACTACACCAGGGATAGCGAACCAGTGGCACGCATGCCATCAATGGCACTCCAACAATCAAAATGGTTTACATTTTATTTTAACCCTTTATCTACTGATGGTACTTATCAGTACCACTCACTTTAAATTTACATAGAATAAACACTTTTACGAATATTCTGACGATACTTAGCAGAAATATTCTTTGAAATCCACTCTTCCAAGATATATAGCAGCATGGGTTCTATAATAAGTATTTTAGCGTGGAAGGCGAATAATTTTATAGCAGAAGTTGCGTTTTCAGCTGACGGTATTTTCAGCTGATTGCGAAGATATCATTTTTGTTCCGAAAAAATATTTAATGTCAAAATTTAAGTGTCTTATTTTTTTTTGTATGTTTATGAAGACCTTAGAAAACGATTTGACTATTTATTTTAAGGGAACAATTTATTTATTTAATGGGTTTAGTTATGGGACTATTTAAGAGAGGAATTAATTAGCTCTAAAGATTTAAATTTCCCAAAGTTGAGTATTTTGCTTATGTATATTCCTTAATTTTTTCAGTGTAGTGATCAAAAAAAAAATATTGCGGGAAAAAAACTGCAGTAAATCTTACTGCGGTAGATAAAGGGTTAAAATAACAAAGTTTACTTGAAGTATTATGAACATACGTGATGATCGGTCGTGGGGAGCATACTAGTTTGTTATTGTCTTGCCTTAGTTACGTCGTGGACTACAATTGCTTAAGATGCAAAGTTTGTTTATAGATAGCGTAGTCAATTTCGTTGACACAACTGTATTTTAAAGTGTATTTGTGTTATATTTATGATTTTTAACAGTGTTTTAACATGGTAGTTCAGTAAAATAACAAAAAGAGCAAGATAGTAAGTGTAAGAGAGAATTTCAAACTTGGTGAATCTAGAAGTAGGGCATGATTAGTAAAGGCGACAAAGCAGTATGTGTTTTATGTTCTGAAACGGTGGTATGCAGAACATCACATCTTTAAAACGGCATTTTGAAACAAATCACAAATTTTCTTGTCAAAAAAATGAACCACAGAGAAATAATTAATTGCTTAGAAACCATTTTGGCTAATGACTCCAATCCAGCAAGCATTCTGCTAAAAATAACATCTTACAATCCTAATAAAAGTTATTTGTCATCTTTATATATATAATCTGCAACAACAAAAGTTACACTAATGTTACTTTAATTTGAATTACACGTATAGTTGAAACATTTACAAATACACAGCGCAAAAGGTATTTTTCCATAGTAAATATCGAGTTTAGAGTTGTTAGTTTTTAGTCTTATTATTTTCCCAATAATCACAAGTCAAAATTATTTGACGGCACGTCTATACCTCATTAAACACTTCTTTAGAACAATATGGCACGTTGATCCTTAAAGGTTCGCTACCCCTGAACTACATATCAACGTTATAGGAATACTAGACATTATCCGCCTGCTTCACTGGGTTTTTTATCATATTGTATGCCTATATATTGTTTGTTTTTTTAATATTTTATCTAAGTTGTCCTTTCATTAAGCTTAAAATGTATTGAAAAATATTCCTTTAGATTTCGCCTCTTGATTTAAAAAGGACAGTATTTGAATTTATTAAATGAAAGTATATTTATCTTTTTTACGCTTCCATAACTCCCCTTCCCCTTTAGGAGAAAAATTTTATACATAGCTGGGGTTGGCAACCTTTTAGCTGTGGTGGGCCAAACCAATCTACCAAAATGATCCCGCGTGCCACACAGTCGAACATTTTTAAACAACTTGATTCCCGCGATAATGCATGCAGAGTTAGAGAATAGGGGTCAATAATATAGAGATATTTTCAGTTTTACTATGTATTAATTTTGCCTCATTTAAAGATATTTCTTAACATAAAAATAAATAGCAAAATAACATAACTATTTCTTCAACAAGAATAAAATAATTAAAATTGTACATATATTATGTATTTTTAAACATTTTTATTAAAATAAGAAAGATACAACATAAAATATAAGTATTTTCCTCCATTATAGTTAAATGAAAAGATAAATAAAGATTTTAATGCGTACCTAGTGCTTGCACCGCTCTATTTTCATATCGCAAAATCAGGGGTATAATTTGTGACTTTCAGTTTGACACGGTTCTGAGCATTCAGTTGTTAAACGATTTCTTTGCGGACTCGAAATATTTTTAGTATAAGGAAAGAGTTTTTGCTTAGATATGTAGAACAAAAAATAGAAAGCTGAGTACATGCAATTTCTTCTCTTCAAACAACTACATTTCTCCAGTAATGACATTCAATAATTTAGCTGTAAATTTATCTTTCAGATTTTTCTGTAAGTCCTTAAATGTCCATAATTCTGAAGATGTTTGTCAAGAAAGTCGTTTACAAATTTATCAACTTTCAACCACTGAAAAATTGACAAATTTATGTAGTAGTGCAGAGTGCCACTGAGAATTGTACCGCTTGCCATAGGTTTTCGACACCTGTTTTAAAGTATAAGCTAACTAGGCCAGGGCCTCGGCAAGGGGCCCCGTTTAGTTATATCATATATGATTACCGTTCTGTTATATCATAGACTAACTAGGTATTTCATAAAATAATTAGACAAGTTAGTTAAGGTATATAATAGATGAAAAAAACTTCATACCTACCAAGTTATTCTATGACATAACTAATTATTCTATAAAATAACTAATGACAGACCATCAAAGCGAAAAATAAGCAATTTCAAAGTTATTTTATAAATTAATTTATCAGAAATAGCTAAAAATCTTGAAAAATACATTTTGTTTCTATTGCGTATGGTTATTTGATAAATAATAAGGAAAAGCAGATGATATAATTTATTGTTGCTCACATTACCAACATTAGTTAAACAGAAAAGAAAAAGAAATAATATGTTGCAGAAATAGTTATTATAGTTGTAGTCTCCTGGGTTAACACGCATCAGGTCTTCTACACTACGAGTCTTCAACGACCCTAAGACTCAAAAACACGGCTAGATCAAGTCGTCCACGAATTTGCGATCAGGAACACCGAGCTACCGTGGGCCTATATATTGTTTCGAAGTGAAGTGTAAAAACAAACACTAAAAATTTTCGTTTTATCTTGTACACTGTGTGACGAAGCCGGTCTCTTCCCCTATTTGCTAACAGACCCCTTGTCCTTTGCCGACAGACGTTGCGAAAATTCCAGACATTTCCCTAATTGCTGGGAAAGAATTTCGTAACCGGGTGGTCAAAGTTTCGGACCATTTTTCCCAGGCTGTCTGGACTGTCAAAAAGAAATGCCATAACATTGTGTTTTCATTTTCCCACGATTTGGTGATGACGGCGCGTCTGAAGACTTACAATGTGCACCCAGCCATCGGCACCCATTGGGCAAGAGATCAGATGGGCTGAGTCCGACGGGGCGGCAGGAGAACAAGAGATCAAGGAAGCCGAGACCGACAGGGCGGCAGGAGAATAAGAGATCAAAGGAGCCGAGACCGAGGGCGGCAAAAAGAACAAGAGATCACAGAAAGGTGATTAGGAGAGATAGAGAGGATATAAGGGGAGCGAGAGAGTCCCGAAGGAAGACTGGATTTTGAGGGAGCTGGGTGTGGTACCTTTCGGCGAGAGAGAAAGAGATACGAAGCCCGCGAAGTACGGCGGTCTCCGAACTGGGGAGATCCGGGAACGGTCTGAGTCCCGATCAACGAAAGAAAGTGATACTGAATCCGCGAAGTAAGGTGGATTTTGGAACGGTAGAGGTGCGAAATAGTACGGCAAATTTAGAGCCAGTGAATTCACTCAGACTCGGTGTGGAATTACCGAGAGTGAACCCTTTTTACGTATCCTATGTATAGTACTTTTCTCTAGCGGGCGAATTTAAGCCATTATTTTATGCGAGAGAGATGAGACATTGCAGCGAAAGAGACTCGAAATCTGTGGACCCTTTTGCTATTGAATTGTTAAAGAATATTCTAATTTTATTTATTTAATTTTGATGATTTTCTTACTGAGAAATAATTAGCTTATCCCAGAGCTCATTACAACTGGGATAATATTTAACATTTGTCCTTTCGAATCAAAGAATTTTTATCCAAATAATGTGTATGACGTAAGTTTCTAATGTTTAAGTTTTTTTAATTAAATTTCGGATGTCTCCAAGGTTAACACTAAAGACCAATTTTTCCCTTTCTGGCCCTTTGGGGAAAAAATTTTCCCCTTCCCATCTACAGAAAAAAGGCCCCTTTGTAAAAAGTGAAAAAACCTATCATAATATATTAGCCTTGGTATTATAATGATGGGAAAACTAATTCTCGCTTCAGTTTTGTGCTACTGCACATAATCCAATGATTAAGACATCTGTAAATAGGACAAAAAAGAGGGTTTACTAAAGAAGAAGTCCCCTTTCCCCCTTAAAAAGTTTCCCGGGCCCGTTATAAGGATTGTCATTTTGGGATCAAAGAAAAAAAAAATTAAAAATAAGAAGTAGATGAAAAATATGTATCTTTTTTTTTTTATTGCCCTTTCCCTATCTTTAATATTTTCCCCTACGGGGGCGGAAAAAAACCGCCAGAAGATTAGACCAGCTAGCGTTCTTTCTGCGGGAAATGTTCCTCAAAAAAGGGAAAAAGGACGTCCCCCCACTTCCAAACCCAAAGGGAAGGGTGTAGTTCCGAAGATGGGGGCGTTTTAGCCAGTGTGGAAAATCATACCCCAAAAAAATGGTTTCCAGCAAAACAGAAAACATAGCAGAAAGGGTCAAAAAAAAAGAGGATCCCCAAAAAGGGGACAGAAGGGATGCCCCCTTGTGTTTTGGGAAAACAGGCTTTCATCTTTCCTTGGAAATAATCGCCATAAAATTCAATTTTCTTCATGACGGTGAATAGCCCCTTGGGAAGTATTCTTCCCACCGTTAAAATTTAAATGTAAACACAAAAAATTTGGGCAAAATAAAATTATTTCCTTAAATTCCATTATTTTTGTTAATAAAACATAAAAAACTGCATGAAATTCAAAAGAGAAATAAATTGTCCACGAAAAGGTCAAAGTAACTATTTTAATCGAACATCGAAAATAGATGTGCCAGAATTTTCACATGTAATACATTAAAATAAAAAGATTTGTCTAGACATAGCGCATTGTTAAAAATAAATTTGATCAAAGGAGCTGTTTACTAGTTTCAAAGGAATAGTTCAACCGGTAATTGAAATGAAAATTTATTCGTAGCCTTCTCTTTCCCGGTAGTAAAACTTGTTTTCAGGGAATTCAAAAAGGTAAACAAATAAAATTTGAAAATTCCTAAAGTTTCAGACACGTACCCATGGTGAGTCACGCTTAGTCAGGAGAGAAGAATTCTCTCTTCCTACTTCAATTTTATTTTGACCGATTACAAATTTAAAAGGAGCAGATGGCTGTAAATTATGAGATTTTTCCAAAATAAAATTGTATGAAATACAAAAAGAATTTCTATATTTCAACCTCGAAACAGCTTCTCGTTACACAAATGGATATAATAAATTCCAAGTTTTAGTTTGTCGAACGAAAGAAAAATAACTGTTTCATTAATCTTTGTGAAAACGATGTTATACAATATAAAGTAAACACACCGGACAGCTGAAAAAAGTGAAATTCCATTTCAAGTACTCAACATTTCATTTTTTTTAAATGAAATTTTTCATAAAATTCCAGCAATTTTTTTTTAGTTTTACCTATTGTTTCAAGCGATTGACTGAATATTTTTTTCAATTTCATGCGCTCAACTTTTAAAAATTTTCAATTTCTAGTATTAGCTCACACTCTCTATATATTTATTTATTTATCTTCGTGGAATTTTTCTTTAAAATAAAATATATTTAAAGCGCTCAATGGAGCAAAATTTTAAAACTGATTTTTTGAATGACAAAGGTTTTTAATTATAATTAAAAAAAAATTTTTAGTTGATTAAAAAATTATTTAAAAAGAATTACAAATGTAGCCACGTTATCATTTTTTGACTTAGTGACTATTTTTGGGACTTGGTCAAAACTTAAAAAGGTTTTTTCACTTTTTAAACATTCATTTGAACTGAAATTTTATGAAACCGTTGTTTGGAAACGATACTTTAATCAAATTTTAAAAAAAATTTTTACCATTAATTTGGAATCTGTCTTTTTTTTTTTACATATTTATTTAATTGTGCTATTTAATAAAAAAGTAGCTAAAATAAAATTTTTCTTTGTTGATCTAAGTAGGAACTGACTTACATTTTTTTTTATATTACTTGTTTTCAATTTACTATACACACATTTTATATTTAAAACTTATAATAGTTGTTCGCAAAACCTCATAAAATCAAATTCTGGATTTTCAATGAAAATTTTGTTTAAAAAAATTATTCAAAGATTTTGGACCCTAAGTTGAATGTGTTTTTTTCATCATTTTAAAAAAATACATTGCAAAAAGGTGTAAAAAAAATGATTAGGTTATTTAAAGTGTCATTTTAATCTAAAAACAAGCATCTTGTTACGAATTTGTGAACAATCATAAAAAGAAATATGTTGTAAAAGTTAGAGATTATAAATATTTGTAATAAATATATATAATGTTTTTAAAAGCATAAAATTTTGATACTTGTTAAGCGTATCTTTATGTTTATTTAACTTATCTGTTAGATATACAATAAAAAATTAAGGATTGAAAAATGTTTTTTTTTCAAGCGTATTTTAATTTGTATCGCAATTTTATAAATGATCTGTAATAATTCTATGTAATCCCTTATTGTGATAAAGGTGAGCAACCAAATGAATCATGATAATGTAATATTTTCATTATATAAGAAACACATTTTCGAACTTTCAATTTTATTCATTTTTCAACACATTTTCATTTTTCTTTATTCTCTTACATTCCTGGTGAAAATGTTCCATAGGTGAAAAATTTCAATCACACTTCTGCTTGTTTTTAGTTAGTTTACATCAGAAATGGGCATTAAGTCGATCGCGATCGACCGGTGGACCGCCAAGAAGTTTTGGGGGCCGCCTTACCAAAACCAAAAACGCGCATACAAAAGAGCATTTATATAGAAACAGTGCCAACGAGACAGAATGGGGTTTTTTAAAAAGCTTTTCACGGTTTTCTTATGCAAATGTTATAAAAGTGTAGATGTCGTACCTTCATTGGAAGTGAACGATGACACTTCGCTGCCGCTGTAGGGAAAAAAAACGTGCCCGCCTCCCCAAAAAAATTTTTTTCAACCGAGTGAAGGGGGAAAATAAATAAAAGATGAATTTTTTTCCCCCGAAAGCAAAGGGGGTTGGGGTGGGAAAATCCTTAAAAACCCCCCGTTTCCCCGGGGTTGGGTTTTTGAGAGATGTCAGGGTTCCCTATGGCGTGGGGAAACGGCGCGAACAAATGTAATCATACGTTGGTTTTGATTCATCTGTTCACGAATGTTCTCCCGATGCATTGAGGCTCCAAAAGGTCAAAAGTTCTATAGTTTTTAAGCGTTCACGACAATTTTTTTTTCTGAGAAAAAATAGTAATCTGTTATATTTTGAAAGAGGGGTACAATGTCGGAAACGTATGTTAAGAAAATGAAAGATGCAATTTAATTACCGAATGACCACACCGACTCTGGGGGGCCCAAAAAAAACTTTTTTGTAGACCGTACCCTTTGAAAAATCCCCTATGGTTTTATATTAGTTTTGTTGTATATAACCAAGAAATCATAAATTTCATATTTGTAATACAGACAACCAAACTAAAAGACTAATTTTATTTTTCTAGATTAGTTACAAAAAAAAGTTACAAATATATCTTTTGTTAAAAGTAAAGCTCATATTTCCCATTCCTCCTGTCAATTATTTGACATCATTGAGTTCAACAGTATTATAAGTGTTTCAATAATCTCCTTTACATCGGCATTCCATTTTCAATTCTTTTGTATACTGTATAACACACAATTAAGATCTAAAGGTTTTTGAAACGAGTTTTGGTAACCGCACCCTAATCAATCTTCTACACAAAGATGGGCAACTACACCCATCATTGTATTACTATCTTACTAAAGCATGGCGAGGGAAAAACAAGTTTATGTAAACAGAACGATCTTAAATTATTTCTATTATCTGTGTGTCACCTTTTTATAACTTTCTTATTAATTTAATTTTGGTGAAAATAAATCTTACGGGAGGATCCTCTTGTGTGAAATATAAAGACTGTAAAAAGTATTACCTCCAAGCCACATAACGCACAAATGAATTAAGCAAAATATATAATTGTTGATTGTGCAACCTGAAAAAATTCTGCACGCTTGTCAAGTTTCGAGCTAATATGATTGGGGAATTTAATTGCATGTGTAAAATCTGTGATGGAAAATTTATTCTTTTTAAATTACTGTAATTGGGTAAAGTACAATTGTTATGTTTGACATATGCTTAGACATTTTATACCTCAAATCTTTGTTGGTGTTTTCTATTTTCTTTATTTCACAATGTATTTTATCTCAAAGAGAGAGAATCACAGTATATATAACTTTTATCTAAATTAACAAGTAAGAGACAAAAAAATTTCTTAAGATCCCATTGAATTATTTATGAAAAGTTAGATTGTTTCATTTTCTCTTCAAGTTTAATTAGTTTAAAGAAAATAATCGAAGGATTTCCTTTACCCTCTGAAGATCATAGCAGAATGATTTAGTTTATTCGCCATTTAAACTAATATTTGCAGAACCAAACGTTTATCAGAGTAGCATTTACTATTAACAATTCTAGTTTTTAATTATCCTTCTTTGATTTTTGCTTTTATTTCTAATAGTTTTTTCTTTCATATCACACGATTTTGATTTAAAAATTTTCATCTTTGTATTTTGTTCCAGAACTTTCCTAACAGCTTTTTTTTTCAATTAAATTTTCAGTAAATTTTTCGAAGACTAAATAATTAGTCTTAATCCTTTCGCAGGAAGAAAGCAAAAATACACTTTTCTATGATAAAGTACTTGATAAATGTAATGCTCTCATCCTCTTATAAAAATTATTTAGTCACAAAAAAAAAATCTGATCCAGTGTTTTTTCCTGGGTGGTGGCTAGACGTTATAGCCACTGCGCACTTAAGACATTTAACTTACTTTTCAGGACAGAAATAATGAATCATATTACAATGAACTCTTTTATGAAAAATTAACGTTTATGCTAATAACTATTTCAGTAACAATTAAATACGAAGTACAAGTATAGTACATACAATATTGAATACTTACTAAAATATACATTGAAATTGGTATATATCCACATTTTATATTTTATTTAATTTTAGTATAAAAAGGTAGAAATAAAATAATATTAGGGTTGTGACGTCTCTCGCGTTCTTCTTCTAACATAACTCCTAAGTTCTTTGACGGCCACGATTAATGGCAAAACCTTTCCAACCCAATACCAAGAAGAGAAACGGATCGAATATGCAAATGAGATATACTTTAAAAGGATAGAAAGTTTGGTGAGATATCACGGCAAGCCTCGAGATAACTTAGTGCGGAATTGTTAGGAATAAAGGTTAGACGTCCTACAGCTCTGGAAGAAGGATACGCTCACCGCCATTAATAATAAGAAGGATTAAGAAAGCTTGTGTAATCTCTCCTGTAATTAACATAATAGGAATTACTTCAACCTAGGAAGGAAGGTGACTCTATAAAAGGTAATATTTTGTATAGGAAGTTAGATTAGACAGTTAATTAAATATAATTAAGATAAGTGTTCTAGTTGTGCGATCTGACTTGAATATAAAGTTTAATTGGTAGCTTACTCTCACTTTAAGAAAGTTGTTATTTAGAATTAAGTAATTTAAGTTATTCTTAATAAAAGTTGTGTTAAGAATTACATAATGTCTCATCATTTAGATAATCCCACACCTCAAGCTTACGCGAATCACCCCAGACATAGTCATCACAGGATGGCTATGTCTCAGGGTTTAAGTTAGTTATTTCACAAATTTGATGAGCTATTTACTATGGAACTTTTCAAAGCAAGTAGGACCATTTGCTTGAAGGCACAGTTGTATGTTGCAGGACCGTCATAGCTATCGAGAGCGATGAAAGTCTTTTCTAGTACATTAAGACCCCGCTTAACGCCGGGTATGCTGTAACGATTATTATTATGACAACACATGATTTCGTAGTCGGAGATCGGATGGCGTATTGCCTGAGATTTTTTGTAGAGGAGAAGGGCTGCCCAAAATGCCTTTCCCCTAACGTTCCGAATAGACTCCTCTAGAGAGGGACATGCGAGAGGACCGGTTTTTGAGGGTTTCCGGCTGGAGGCAGAAGGCAGAAACGTGGTCTGTATGTAAGATGGTTTTTTAAATGTTCTGTAAATAAATTGTACATATTTATATCTCTAGCCTGACTGTGAGTTTTCGTATCCAATACGCTACAATGCGTTCCATCAAAGTAGAGCGTAATGAAAAAAGCGTTAACAGGGTTATCACATGGTAAATAATGGGGGTTAGGGAAGATGGGTAGAAAAATGGTCGGTAATTTTACCATTAAATTTATTAATTATTTTTTTATAACAATAAAACAAAATTTATTTCTTACAAATATGAAACAAATAAACTAAATGCATATAAAAAAAAAATAAAATTCTAATCGTATGTTTACCAGATCATTCAGTTTTCTGTATTTCCAATTTTCTCTTTTTTATCAAGAAGGTAAATTGGTTAATGGCTTTTTGCGTTCAATTTATCGTAAAGTAATATAGAAATTTTTTTCCATTTCCTCTATTGAAATTTTCAGAACGGGAAATTCTAGTTGTAGAGCTTATCTGTTACAGTTACCGATGACATATTTTTCCTTTATTTTTAAAGAATGGTTCTTATTTTGAAGTTCAAATTCAATCTGGGCCCTTTTGAGATTGATGTTCCCCAGTATCTAATCTTCTAATCCTTGTTTTTGTAAATGCTTTTTTTTCTTTTATTTTCGTGTTTTTTTTATACCCATGTAAAATAAACCCATAATATTTTCACTATACAATCGTTATTTATAAAAATTTAAACTTACAATAACGCCCAAAATTTTTAATTAATAAAAATACTTTCGTATAATACAGCCGGAAAAGAAACACAGATAAATTGCTTTGGATATCGGAACCCCTGCTGTTTTTTTGGGGCCCACAAATTCAAAAAAAAGAGCGTTAAAAAAACAGCGTTAAGCGGGGGGTCCACTGTACTGAAAAGGACATCTAAACAGACCCCCTTTTGTTTTGCGGGGAAATTTTTCCCGTGTTTGGGGAGATCTATTTTTTATATAGTTTACTTTTTTTTTTATATAGTTTACTTACTTTGTTATTATTCATTTTACTTCTGACGAAGTGAAGGACCTTATCTTATCAATTTTTTCATCTGAAGAAATATTTTTATGGAACATTTTCAACATAATCGTCATATCACTATCATTTTTGAATGCTGAAACATCACGTGGCAATTCTTTCAAATAGCAAAAAGCCTCTTTAACAGATAAATTTTTTCAAACATTGTTACACAAAAATACTCAAATTTCTTTCTTGTTAAAAAAAATCAAGTAAATAATCATAAATTGGAAATGCTAAAGGGAAAAAAAACCATCTATAAGAAAAAAATATTCAAAAATATTTTTGAGCCTCAATAATATCAAACGTTTTCTTTGCTGATAAACTATAATGAAAATTTTTTGAAAAAGAATCTCACCACATGTTGTAAACAAAGTTTGTTTATACCCCCCCCAACATTTATGATTCTAATTCTCTCTGAGTGGAAGAAGGCAAAAATTTAAATATTTTCTGCTTTTGAGGGCGTGGTACCCCTATCTGCATATAAATCTTTCCAAAACCTAAAAAAACCTTTTTTTTTAAATGCCCTTTGCAATTCATTCAAAAGGATAAAGTAACTTAAGACTTGTCGAAATTTTTTTCTCAAATGAAATTTTATTTATAATTAAAATACTATTTGAGTTTACACCAGAAAAACTGTTTCTCACCCATCAGGGCTGAAAAAACAAAAAGGTATCGATGCCCATCCTTTTTTAATAAAATTTTTATCCATATTGAACTGCTGGGAAATCCCCAAGTTGCATTTCAAATTCTTCAATTTTTTTAATCAAATTGGGGACAAGTTCAGTTTATAAAAATGAAGTAAATCGGGGTTTTAATAACCCGGGGAAAAATAAGTTCTTGAATAACTTTTTCTTCGTCTAATTTTTTTCAAGTTCGGGGGTACTAGTAGTTTTTTTGTTTAAAATCGTTTCTGAAAATATAATTTTGCTTCAAAAACATTGAGATACCTCTTGAGATAATATTTTTTATTTTTTTTTCTTGAGGGGTTTACATTCCCTTCTTTGAAATATTGGCATATGTCTGTAAAAAAAACGACTGATCACTCCATTTATTCGTAATACTTCATAGTAACTTTTTTTATTTTGAACTAAAATGCTAACCGTTTTGATCGGAGACGTGCCCAAAATTTGTGTTGCGTGCCATTAGTTTGCCATCCCTGTGCTCTAGCCTAACCGGATTATAAGTCTGTCAGGAAATTGTTACCGTGTATTTTTATATAAAGGGGAAAAAATTTTTTAAACTTTTATCAAAAAATCAAAAATAAAAAAATTGACCAAAACGGATCCACTTATCTCGAAAAAAATGTAGTTTAGTAAAAGTGCCTTAAGAAAATATCTTTTAAACTTTTGGGGGTATATTTTAATGGACTTTTATTCTATAAGGGGAAAAAAGTCACATATAAATCCTTCGAAGTTAGTGCCAAAATCCCACTTTCTATATTGTTCTTAAAATTTACGTTCATTCATTGAGGTATCTAGATGCATATGATCATCAAGCAGCGAGTTTTTTTTCTAGGGCATAAAACTTAGACCAACGATTATTTGTTTGAAAGCCACCCTGGATGCTATGTCTTGTTGGATCCGGAAGCTGAGGTGGGGATTATCAAAAAGATGGACATTTTGTGATTTTTAAAAACTTTTTTTAAAGAATAATTAAATAACTTAATTTAAATAAAACTTTTTAAAAAGTAAATAACCCACGAATTAATCTTAATATTTAAGCCGATCGCCCTAGATCACTTATCTTAATTATATTTAATTATCTGCCTAATCTAACTTCCATACAAAAATTCCCTTTTTTGAGTAACCCTCCATCTTGGGAAAAACCCCTATTCTGCTACTTGTAGATAAGTATACTCCGACTTTTTTCCCCCTTTTTAAAATTAAAAATATTTAACGATGATGGGCATCCTTCTTCCTTAAGTAGGTCGTCTAACCTTGTTCGAACTGTTCTGACTAAGTTATCTCTAAGATTGCCGTTTTTTCTCACTAAACCCCCTATCCTTTTTAAAGTATACTTATTTGCATTTTTGCCCTGTTTCTCTTCTGGGTTTTGGGGAAAAATTTTGCCATTTAAACGTGGCCGCAAGAACGTAAGTTAGTTTTAAAAGAAAGAAGGGGAGCTTTATAAATTTCTCTTCCGTTAGTTTCCAAACCATCAAACAAAAAAATAGCACAGAAGGTAAGACCATGACATAGTGTAAACCGGGGGTAGGAACCCTTTCCAGATGCCAATCTGGATTTATATAATTTCAGTATACCTACCCACTTACAAATTTAATTTTTAAGTGTATGGAAATTAATAAATTTGCAATAAATAATTTACAAAAAAACTTCAAAATTTCAGACTTAAAGAATTACGAAAAAATAAAAAAATTTAAAGATAAATTTACAGCTGTTTTTTAAAAATTAATAGCTCTGGGGAGATTTAATTGTTTGAGGAGAGAAAATTGAGGAGAGGTACTCTGCTTTCCGCTTTTGGTTTTACATATCCAAAAGTAAAAAAATCTTTCCTGATATGAAAAATATTTCTAATTTCCACAAAGAAATTGTTTGACAATTGAATGCTCAGAATTGCGTCAAATCGAAAGTCATAAATAATACCTCTGATATTGCGGTATGAAAGTAGAGCGGTGCAAGCACTAGGTTCGCATTAAAATTTTTATTAATTTTTTTATTGAACTATAGTGAAGGGAAGTACTTATATTTTATGTTGTTTATTACTTATTTAATAAATCTATTTAAAGATGTAAAACATATATGTATAATATCAATATTTTTATTTATTTATTTTGAAGAAATAGTTACATTTTATGCTTTTTATTTTTATGTTAAAACGGCTGAGTGGCGTAGTTGGTTTGTCGCTGGCCTTCTGCACCGAAGGTTGCGGGTTCAACCCCGGCCAAAGTCGGTGGATTTTCATAATGCAGAAATTCGACAGCGGTCATGTCGTATGATTATACAGCATGTAAAAGATCCCTAGAGTGTCTGTTTGGCTTGGGTGCTCTCGGCAAAATTAAATCCTTGTACAGGTTCGCATCGTCAGAGCTCAGGTGCCTTCCTCCCTCTGGGGAGGAAACTGGGCGTCAAAATTACTTGCGGTAGTGGCATCACCTGTCTGGGGCCACACTAAGAAGTGACACCAGCTCTCTAGGGGAATGTACTAGGTCTTCCAATGTTAAAATACGAATACGCAGCCCCATTAAAAAAAATTATGTTAAGAAGTATTTTTAAATGAGATGTAAAATTAATGTATAATAAAATTGTAAATCTATATTATTGCTCTGTTTTCTGATTCTACTTGCATTGTCGCGGGAATCAAAATGTTTTAAAAATGTCCTACTGTGTGTGGCACGCCGAATCATATTGGAAGATTGGTTTGGCACGCAGCAGCTAAAAGTTTGCCGACCCTTAGTGTCCAATATAATAGACGAATGAAAATAATGTGTTATTTTCAGATAGAGAGGGGATTACCAAAAATGAAGTTATCCTTGTTGCCTTCTTACTTTACAGCAATTTTATTGGAAAATATCCGAACCATTTTACCGGCATGGCAACATATTTAAAAATAACAAGAATTTTTTTTCTTTTTCCTAATTCGGCTTATATACATGTTTCGAATTTTAGGTAAATTTCTGAAGAAAAAACGCAGTTTCTCAGCTGATACACGAATTGACTTGTATTTGGGAATATATACCGTAGTTAATTGTATTAATATCATCACTGAAAGAAGAAAGAATTGAACTTTTTTGCATTATACCTAACCCAAGGCTTCTCAGATTTTCTGTATTTGAGGCCCAATTTTCAGTCATAATTTTCATCACCCTCCCCCATCATATAATGTATTAAATGCAATAATAATGTATTTTGACTCGTAAACACAATACAACTGACCTGAACATATTACAAAGATACTGGCAATACAGTTTGCATATGTTTCTTTTAAGGGATAGGTATTTTAAGTAAGTTATTCCTAAATGATAGATATTTCAAGTAAGTTTCTTTTAAGGTATCCGACTACGCGTTCCGAATCGTGATTTTAAAAAAGCGCATAAATGGATAATTTTCATGATATTTAGTGTCATTTAGATTAGAATACACGTATAAAAATTGTTTTGAAGGACATTTTGACAAAAAATTATTTAAATATAATATTTCGGCAAAAATGAACTTAGAATAACAGCACCAAATGTTCTTTTTGTGAAAATAGCTACTATTACAATAATATTTTTGCTGTATATAGCTCAGACCTCTGTACAGAGGCTCAACTATGAGTTTTGAAAAATTCCCATGATTTTCAGTTACCCCAAACTAAAATAATTATCGGCGTCTTTTTCTTAAGATTTCTCCCCTCTGTTGTCGCAAAATATGGATAAACTCACTCCTAAGTTATATATTTCAAAAATTCTAATTAAGCCTCTGTACAGATAATGCGAGCTGTATACAGGCGAAATATATTATTATAATAGAAGCATTTTCACAAAGGAGAATATTTTTGAAAATGGGTCATTCTATGTTCATTTTTGTCAAAATATTGTATTTAAATAATTTTACTGTAATACTATTCTTAAAACAATTTTATATACATTTCTAATCTAAGTGACACTAAATATAAAATATTATCATTTTATACACTTTTGCAAAATCACGGTTCCGAACGTAGTCGGATGCAGCAAGAAATAATAAATTTGCACTTTCCTTTCAATTTTAAATTCGAACAGATTACAAAATCGTTTTTAATTAAATTAAATATTGATATCAATGGCAAATTAGTAATAAATCACTCCTTGAATTTTGAGGAGGGATTGATGATTAATTCTTCTTCACTGAAAACAAAAGCCTATCGATTACTATTACCATTTCCAACATTCTACCTTTGTGAATCTGTGTTGCTGCTTTGAAGCCAAAATATAACATAGTTCTCAGCTAAATATGGAAAAAGAACTTAAAGTGTCAATTTTTAATATATTAAATCTTCCTTTGAAAAACTTTCCACAGTATGAGAGCCCATGGAAAAGACACTAGTAATTATTAAACTTGTTCTTAATTTAGTATTGATACATTGCGCAGTACTTATACTTTTATATTATATATCAATGTAAATACATATTTTATATATTTTTTACTCTGTCAAAATGTAAATATATTTTATTTTCCTTCCTTTCAGTAAATTAATATTTTTTTTAAAAAAAATAACCTTTTATTTTCGATTTTTCGATATGCTCGCTCCCCTTACGTAGAGTTATTACGCCTCCCTAGGGCGACGCGCCCTACAGTTAGAGAAACACTGACCTAACCTCAAGTGATTCGAAGTTAGAAATGTAACTCTAAGTTTTATCTTGTTTCCTTTTGTACTTGTGATTAAAATTGACGTCTTTAACGTCACCTGAAATGGTCGCAGTTTCAATATTTACTATTTCCCCTCTTTATTTATTTCCAGCTTTTTATTATTTTTTTTAGTCTCAGTCTTCCACAAAACGTCTCATAAAGGGCTAAAAAAGCCCTAAACGTTCACATATTCACCACAACATTTCTTGGAACTCACATTTCAGCAACTTTTTCAAGTTCTGACTTGATCAGTTTTTTCTACATCCGATCATTATCCGTAAAAGTCATTGCTTCAACCCCCTCGTTAGAGTGCTTCACGTGCTACCAGCTTCCTGGAGAGCAGTGATAACATATCCTTTCTAATAAGCCAACCGCAGAGTGACCTGTAATGATCATCTTAGACTTTTCCGTTCTCCAGTCATTGCCATCAAGCATCGTTTCGACGTCCAGGCTGTGGTTTCCGAACCGGTCGACTCGGGTTTTGTTTTTTCGCATCCCAACTCTGTTTCCTGGTTCGGGGAGTCTGAATTTGAATAACCTTGGAGGGCACCATAATTCCATTTTTAAAATATTATTTCTTCGTTCTTTATTTTAGAAGAAAAGATTTGACTTTTGCACTTTCTCTACCAGGAAGTGCTCTGAAAACTCCACAGCAGACGGTGTGTCTGGAATATTTTCTTCATGCAGCAGAGCGGGAAATTATTTTCTTAATTTTTTTTAAAGCGTTTAATTTTAAAGGTTTCTGACTTTAATGTTAAAAATTATCGACGAAAATTTTCAGTAGTAATGTGATGTATTTTATGTAAAATTTTTAGTCGAGTAAAACACAAAGAATTTATATATTAAATATATTTCACAGCTATTTTGCAATATTTTTCATTTATAAATGTTATTTTTTAAAAAGTGTAATATATGAAATTTCACAAAAATATTTCTTCTGTAAACAAATAATGTAAAATACTTACTTTTATTCTCGAAACTAAGCAACACTATTTTTCCAGTGTTAACGCTACTGGAAATAGGGTGCGGCTTAGAATCGAGGGAAAAACATTTGTTGAATTGGGGAAATTGAGTTTCCACCCCTTTCAATTGGGAAAGTGTAATTCTTGCCACTCCCATCAATGACTTATCCGATTCCGCCATTTATCTCCAATATCCAACCTATACTAAGCATCATTGTCTGCTCGTACGTAGAAATTTTTTTTTTTTTTTTTGTATAAGCTTTCTTTTAATCACCTGAACGACAAAAATATCAGTCTTACCATCAAGACGAGTTCACCGTGACGCAAGTATAAAGGGGACGTAATTTTATGAACAGGAAAAAACGGAAACAGAGCAGTGACCCCAGAAAATTTGACACGAATGAAACAAATATATGTCGAAGGCGTAAACAAAATGAAAAAAAATTTTTTTACAAATGTTCAACAGTCTTTAATAATTCTTTTACATCCTTCTATAATGCATTCTTTCAAAAAAATGTTGCACGGAAGATGACATCGTGTGGGAAAATGGCGAAGCCGGCGCCAATTCCAAAGTTAACTGTAACGAATAATTTTCGAAACATGATGCTGACGATTAGAGTAATTATAGGTTTATGTATGTATTCGAAAGTTTTTAATACTGGGGTAAAATAAACTAATTATTAACTCATTATTTCTCATTAAAGTTTTGTTTAAAAATTTTTTCTTAAGTATCGGATATTGAGGAACCTTTGACACAATTTTTTATATTTGTTCTCAAACACGGAAAGAGAATTGGGGTTGGGGAGAATTAATGGCGGCATAAATTCGAGAAAAAATACGGTAATTTTATTTTTATTTAACGTATCACATATTTTAGAATGTAAGCCGATCCATGTATAAGCTGTGTGTGAGAGAGAGTGCATTTTTTCATCAAAAGTTTACCCATAATTTAAAGGACTCATGGTCACGAACTCATGGCCGGAGTTTCACGAGTTTGAGTTCTGATGCCACTGAATACATGCCGTGTAGCGTGGGATGATGCACGTTAAATCTGTCGAAGACTAATGAACCTTTGGTGAGATAGTTAGGACAGGGTTGATAGCTCAGGTGTCTTCCTCGTCACTTGGCAGAGATCCATAGCCCTAGTGTTGCTTAATAAACTCAAACTCAGTGGCGCAACAGCCTATGAGGGCTAGGGCCTACTGTGCCCATCCCAGTATATGCTACCTTAGGTGCTTAGGTGCATGTGCTGATGTTTCGGTAAAATGGTCAGTCTGACACGAAAATCCCAGAGAGTTCAGTTCCCAATTACAAGCTTGGTATTCATTTATCAACCCACTAAAGGGATGCAAGGCTGTTTCGCGACCTTTCCCAGTTCGAGATTTGAACCCCGGACCTGTGGTTTGGTAGCGTGATACACTACCACTCAGCCACTGGGCATTGAAACATTTCTCACAATTAATTAGCCATTTCATCAAGGCTTTTTCTAAGGGCCATCGTTTCAAGGTGTCTGTTCCTTACAAGGTTCGAAAATCGAATGAATTTTACGATTTTAGTATAATTTATTCATTTTCGCTGCGAATTCTATAATACTGCATTTAAGGTTAAATAAAATTTCGTTGGACAGGAAATTTATTTTACTAAAATATCTTTAAACTCAAACTCGGGGGGTCACAGCCCATGAGGGGCCAGTGCCTACTTCCCCTCCCCAAAATACGTGACCATTGGGCAGATTGCAATGTTCCGATCATGGTCGTCTGAAGCGGGGTTGCTTTATAGCCCGACGTAAATAAAATTCTCACTCTCTCTCTCTCTTTCTCTCTTTCTCTCTCTCTCTCTCTCTCTCTGTTTATCCAAAATTAAAAATTTGTGTGTAAGCCGAATTGAAAGGAAGTTTCTGTAATTTTCTAATATGTCGTCATGAAGGTAAACATGTTACAAAGTGGGGGAAAGGAGTGGAATTTTTTTCAATCAAATTGCTGTAATTTAAGACGCCAAGTAATTGCCAAATTAAGACGATGATAGTTTCATTTCTGATTCATCCTATGTGAAACTAACACATTTTTCCATTCATTCGTAATCTTGGACTCTATGTTAATCTAACAGTCTGTACCATTTTTCTTTTGATTGGAAAAAAAATTTTTGGCAGGAGATGTTCCCTATGATATGCTCGAAGGAAAAATCCCCCATTAGGAACATAGCGTTCAAAAACCAATAAGGGGAATGTAAACTTTAAGAAATAATTCACAGAAACATGATTCTGACACCAATTTTGAAGGATTTATGTGACTCTTTTTCTCCCTTTTAGAATAAAAGCCCCATTCAAAATACCCTTAAAGTCAAAAGATTAAAATTGCTGGGTCATGGCTAATAGAATTTTTTTTAATTTTTTTTTAAAGAAACTTTTTAACGACGGTTTTTTCGAGATTAGCAGATTCGTATTTAAGTTGACTCCTTGATTTAAAAAAGTTTCGAAAATTCTTGGCTAATACACAAAAATATACGCTATATATATAAGTGTAATATTATTAAATTGAATTTTTAATACAGCTAACCTGCCATTACACGGCTGGTATTTTCCATGTTATCTAAATATATGTTGTACAAACTACTTAAATTATTCAAATACAGTGAAATATTTAATGCGGAAGCGCTTAAGACGAAATATAGGTAAACACAAAATAAAACAATGGTCCCAGTAAATTCCTGTCTTTTCATGCATTTTTTCTCTTAACTCGAAACGAAAATCGTTTAACACGAAAAGATTTCCCTTCTGGGAATAAACAAAATACCGACACTTAACGAAATGTTTGAGCAAGTTTCTGTATTATTAGACTGTCTCATTGTATCATCGGAAGAATTCGTTACAGTAGGTGATGATACATCCCTAATTATGGGAAAAAGACATTTTGGAGTATTTTCAAAGTATATCAAAAAATATCATTGATACAGATACAGACGACAAAAATGAAATGAATAATGCAGCTCCTGTCCCAACGTCATCCGAAATGAGAACCCATGAAAATATGTGCGTTTTTTTCACCACATTAATGTTTAAAAGAAAACAAAATGGACCATCGAAAAATTTCCCCAGTTTGTTAAAAGCAATTCAAGAAAAAAATAGATTATTTTTCAAAAGCTCAATAAATGTATTCTATTTCAAAAAATTTAAAAATTTCGAATTAAATTTCATTAAGTTCTTGTAAATGTGTTTCTTCATTAAATTTTATTAAATACATGCACATATACATAACTATGTTAATAAAATGTTTTCAAATAAACTCAATTTTGTTGAATATATGTAGGTGTTTTTTTTCGCAAATTTTTTTAACCCCAAATTCTTTTAACGCGAAAAAGTATTTAAGTCCCTTCAGTTTCGTGTTAAACGATTTTCCCTGTACTTGACTTTAAACTCAGTTTAATTGATAATATATGTGGACCAGAGATAACAGATGTGTGCTTAATCTAGATGAAATCGTAAAGATTTATTTTTCTTAAAACTTTTTTTTTCTCAAATTTAAGTTGAATAAAATAAACAAACGATAGCAGTTTTTCAGACGTTGAATGTGCATCACAACTGGAAACAGAGACGATCTCCTCTAAAAATGGGGTTTCCCCGAAATTTGAGAAGCACAATGACGTTTACTGTTACCAGCCAAACGTTGTATTAATTATTGGAGCTACATAAAACGTAATAAAATTGCAACATCTGCCTCGGGTTATATGAGCCTATTTGAGCGTGTTACATGAACAAAAAGATAAATTTTTCGCCCCCAATGTTATACAAATCCCTCTTTTAAGAACCCGTGTTATGGGAAAAAGTCTACTAAAAAATCAAATCAGGGGAGCACACAAGGGGTTGTCCTAGGGTCGGACACCCCCCATATCCTTGATTTTTCGATTGGTTATAATCCTATGTATATATTACGAAAAATTTAATGAAATAATTGTTATTAATTAATTGTATTAATTAATGCTAATTATTTATTCAATAATTAATTTTTTATTGTTTTCTCCCCAAAATCGACAAAATCAAAAGAATATGTTGGGCGGCGTATAGGACAGATACCAAAATGGTGGACTTTCAACCCGGGACCCCAAAAAATTTTTTGTGTGTGCTACTGAATCTAATTATCATTATTTTCCAAAAGTAACAAGCTTACACATATAAAAAAATTAACCCGTGTTTTAAAGATTCTTCAATACAGTTTATTTTTTTATATTATTTGTGATACATGAATTGGTTTTTAACAAATATCATAACTTTATGTTGGGTGAGTGAGTGTTTATTAATGTTGACACTTTAAAGCAGTGGTTTCCAAAGTGGTCCCCGATATTATTCTAGGAGTCCGTCGAAAATTAAATTGATTTGGTCCCTGAGGAATGCAATGGGGTTCGTGCAAGATTTAATGTAAAATTAAAAAATTTGATCTATTTTTATTTTTATGGAAATTAAAATAAATAACAATAATTCACTTCGATATTTCGATTGGGTGTTGAACCCTTTTGGAATATAACTCAGATCCTAAATACAGACGAATTCATATTAATACAGGAGTTTTCTTGCGACATGGCCGTCGTTCGTAGCCTGTCTTGGGGTTTCAAAAGTGTTAGGGTGTGGGATTCTAATATGGGAATTTTTTGAATTCTTAAAATTTTTTAAAATTTAACTTGATTACCAGGTATCGAACAAACTTATATTAAGTGAGAATAAACCAAAACGTAGTCTTAACTAACTCAATCGCGCAATTAGATCCCTATCAATATAAATATATTATATATCCGCCTAATCTAAACCCAATAATATACCAGGTTTGGGAATATTCTTCCTACCGGTTGAATACTAACGTCCACAAATCTTTCCCTAAGGTTGTACAATGGTATGTACCTTGTAAAATTGGCGAGGGGGGGTTCTTGATTCTAGGTACCGTCGATCAACACTTCTATTTTCTACACTAACTTTTTTAAATTTTCCCAAATTTTGCTACTAAAACTTCTACCCTTTTTTAAAGGGTTATCTTTTTGATTTTGCTTGTTTCATTTTTTGATTTTGGGAAAAAGCTTTGCCATTAATCGGGGCCCGTCAAAGAACAGGGATTTTTTAGAGGAAGAACGCGAGAGATGTCACAATCTTTTTGAAATACTAAAAAAGGGGGACAAAAACCCCAAAAACAAGATATCACAAATTCTGGTTACAAAACAGACCCCAAATTTTAATCCTATATTATGGGTTATTGTTACGAAGTTGTTGACTATTTTCCCGTCTTCCAGACTGGTAGGGGGGGATTCGGGCCCTTTAAAAAAACTTCCACCCCAAAAAAAAAAACAAACTAAAACTTTCTTTGGGCCCTTTGGGTTTGTACCACAAACATCAAGACGGACATAAATACACTCACTCATATTATCTCATCAAATTCATCCAACTCATTAATTTTCCTTATTTTATTTTAAACAAAAGTTATAATTTCAATAAATTATTTTTCAACAAAATATATATTTTTTAATTTGCAATTTTTATACTAGCATTTATGAAGCTTTTCCTTTTTGGGGGTCTTTTAAATTTTTTGATTTTAAAAAGGGGGTCCGTAAAAATTACATGAAAAGGGGTTCATGGGGTTAAAAGGTTTGGGGGAAACCCCTTTTTTGGGAACACGCGACTAAAGTGACGATCTCTAGAATCAGATCACAATGATGTCCTCTGAGCTTCCCCCTTAATGTATCCGACTACCCTAAAATTGCCAAAAAAACGACAGATATTTTTATGCAGTTTATTTTATAGGCCATCTTATTAGCTTTTAAAAATACCAAGTTTTTTATTTTCCCTCACTGAACGAAAACTAAAAAATTTTTATATAAAAAGCAGATGCCACTACTTTGCAAGATGTCGTATTTTTTAAAAAGGTTTTTTCTCAAAAAAGGGGGATTTTTTTTTTTTTTAAAACTCAAACGGGAAAAGTATTGTTCAAAAGTTCTAAAAATAATTAACTGAATTTTTTTTTGTATGTTTGTATCATAGTAGAAGTGTTTTAACCTTCAATTTATAATCACTTTTTTTACAAAATTTACATTTCCCTTTTTTATGTGAATATAATCACTGCTTTTTTAAGCAGTTTCATATAATAACTAAGATAAAGTTCTATTTTTTGTAAAATTAAAAATAATTTTTTATCTTGAAGGTCATTTCAAAAATGAATGACAAACTAACACACCAAAATTGAAAAATTGAGAATTTGTTAATAAACTTTTTGTACAGTGTGGGCCCCATTTATGTAATAAATTTTTACCCATTTTTTTCCCATTTTAGTAATAATAATTTCTTTTTCTCATCTTAATTTTAGCATTTTTTTCTTAATGTACTAAATACATCTAAAAATGACTAAGGCCATACGCGCACTAGCATACGCACGTAGTAGACATATACAAGGTACTCGGAAAAAATATGACCATATTGTAACGAAAGTGATAAATGACAAACCTAATTAACCCTTTTTAGCATAGAATACCTGTCTGCAAACGCCAGTTTTAGGCAAAACGAGTTTACTTAAATCATTCGAATAGGATTTTGCAGTGAAATAAAAACATTTTGATCCATGAGTTTTCAACATTTTCACCCTTACGCCAATTCTTCCACTTGTCGTATGATGACGAAGAAGACCAGCAGAAAGTAGTCTGCAAACCGCCTGTTGTTGCAGAAAATATCCAATGCACGATAGACTTTTTTAAATAAAAATATGCGGAAATTTGTCGACGATGGGACTTAAAATGAGTTAGTTGTCATTCTTTTCAGCATGTTGTTTACTGTAAAAGACGGATTTATTCAAATATTTGTCGTATGTCATATGGCCTCTCCTCACTTTCCTCTGCAATTTTTTTAGAAGTCTATTCAACCAAGTACAAGAAGAAAAGTAATCGAAGAAAGATATGCTGAGAAGATTTAGAAACGTAACAATTGAATCCAGAAGATGATCATTAAAAAGAGGTGTCTAAAACAGGAAACGCCTTACTTTCATCAAGTAACGTGTAATAAACTATTCTTAATTTGTTTATTTCTTTCTTAGGTGGAGATAAATTTTTAATCTTCCGTTATTATGTTTGGCCTTGGATTTAAAAATTCCCATGGCAAAGAAACTAGATTTGCAAGAGTAAACAAGATTTACTTCCGGGATCTTTCTAATATTTTGTTTTATAAATACTGAATGATTTATCGGGGACCTTTACTGATGCTTTATTCGTAATCGCCGTTTAAGATATTTTCATTATCATTTTGTTGTTAAGTTTGTTTCCCCGCTTTTCCAGTGGTGTTTGCGATTTCCTTACAAAATGTTTCGTACTTTAATGCAAAATAATTAGCCTAATAAATAATGTAATCTATTTCACTGTTTTAATTAATTTGCAAGCCATAATAGCACAAGAGACGCTATGTGTATTAACAATCGAACTGTTATCCAAGTCTTGTTTGAGCTTGGGGAAAAAAAAAGGTTAAAAGGGGAAGTAGCTCTGAGGGGGCCCTGTATCAAAATTCCTACGGGGCCCCTTTTTAGATCTGGGAGCCCTGTTAATGGGACTGTAGTTACACATATTGGGGCCCCTACAGCTTGGGGGCCCCGTATCATTGAAACGGCTGTTACGGCAATAGCTACGCCCTTGTATAAAATTAACTGCCCGTTACACTAATTACATAGTCATATACTTATTTTCAAAGGTTCAACGAAATGAACGAATGTCCTATTTAAATATTTACTATAATATTGGAGCGACTCTTTTTATCAGAATGTGGATTATTATAAAAATTAAAATTCATTGAAGACCTGTGATATAATTGAGTTAAACAGATATATAATCGAGCTAAACAGATATATAATTGAGCTAAAGAGATAGAAAATTTGGGGCAAACAGATAATTGGCTAAACAGATGAATTGAGCTAAACAGTTTGAAGCCGAGGGCTGGGGAGACGAATCTAGAAATTTACAACGGACAAGTAGTCTCATACACGGTTGCCATTCGGGTTTTCGTCCACGTCTCTTGACAATTGTTCAAAATTACGTGGTCCGTCGCCAAAAGCCCTCGTGTAGCTGAACAGTGCGACGTTAATATTGAATCAATCAATCAATTGACGTGGTGTAGAAGTTATCAACGAACTATCATCTTATTTACTCGACCATGGGTCCAATTTCTGTTGTCTATCGCAAATAGACCTCGTGTAGCTTCGTATTGAGACAGTAATAAGTAATCAATCTAATGTACTCATTACCGTAATGTCTCTTAGGATACACAGGGAAATGTATCATGACATATATTTTGTTAAATTTACTTTTAAGGTATCCAACTACGTTCGGAACCGTGATTTTAAAAAATTGCATAAATTGATACTTTTAATGATATTTAGAGTCACTTAGATTAGAATACATGTATAAAATTGTTTTAAAAGAACATGGTGACAAAAATTTTTAAATACAATATATTTTGGAAAAAAAGAACTTGAAAACCTTTTTTTAAAATGTTTTTCTTTTTTGAAAAAAATGCTTCTATTATAATAATATTTTACATGTATATAGCTCAGACTTCTGTACAAAGGCTTAACTATGACTTTTGAAAAATTCATATTATTTTCAGAGTTACAACCTATTGAAATAATTATCAGCGTTTTTTTTTTAAAATTTCTCCCCTCTGTTGTGTCGTAAAACATAGATAAACCCATAGATAAACCCCCATAAATAAATTATATATTTCAAAAATTCTAGTTGCGCCTCTGTACAGAGGTCTGAGCTATATACAGGCAAAATATTATTATAATAGAAGCATTTTTCACAAAAGGAGAATATTTTGAAAATGGGTCGTTCTATGTTCATTTTTTGTCAAAATAGTGTACTTAAATAATTTTTTATTGTAATACTATTCTTAAAACAATTCTAAGTGACACTAAATATCATAAATATCATCCATTTATAAGCTTTTACAAAATCACAGTTCCGTATGTAGTTGGATACCTTAATATAATTTTTTTAATAGTTTTCACTGGAGAAATGTCTTAAGATAAACATATTCCAAACTAATTAATTAGAATTAATAAAGTACTAATGTAGTACTTGTAATTAATATTCTCTGACTATTTTTCAAATTCCTACTATTAGTTCACACTCCCGCTATATATATTTAATAATTATATATATATATATATATATCTTGTTTAAATTTTCAATCATTAATAAAATACTTTTTATTCATCCTCTCCAGTTTAAATACATTTTTTAAACTTGTAGTGGATGACACTTGATGTCAATACAGTTTTTTCAAATATTAATTCATTAATTCTATTTGATTAATGAATAAATAATAACAAACAAAAATAATAGTCCAACACCATATATAAAAAGGAAAATCGCTCGTTGTGTCCCTGTAACGCAATGGATAACAAGTTGGACTTCTACTATAAAGGTCGAAGCCCACCTGGGATGGCCTAATTTCTGAGAATGTTATTTCGTTTTACTATACTATTTTATTTGAAAAGTTAAATTTAATTACTGAATAAAAATAGCAACAAACAAAAATAGTCCAACACCATATACAGAAGGGAAATTGGAAAATGGCAAGGAAAATTGCTTTCTATTTTGCCACAAAATATTGTGATTCTGTCATACGTACATACATATTTGTATTAATTATAACTATTTAATAAAAAATTACTAAAATAAAATTTTTCTTTGTTGACCTAAATCGGAATTGACCTAAAAAATTTTTTTTACATTCCCTGATTAAAAATTTTTGGGTTTGTTGCGTGTTATGGTATATAAAAACGGGGGAAAAAAAATTTTGGCAAAAAAAATCCTTTTAAGAAAAATAAAATTTGGACCTTTTAAAAGGTTAAATTTTAAAGATTAAAGCTCTCGCAAATTTTGTAAACGTCCCAAAAAGTTTTAAAAATGTTCTGAGACCAAATCCGGAAAAAGGGTCAAGGTGAATTGCGTCAAAACCCGTAAAATTTTTAATTTCCCCTTGTGTAAAAAAGGGACACGCCTTTGGGATACAGATATTCCTGAATTTCCGGAAACATCACAAACGGGAAACGGTTTCCCTTAGTTTAATCTAAAATCCGTCCCTGAATGTTCTTTTCCAAAACATAAGGTAAAAATTTTGGCCCAATAATTTTAATTTTGTTTTACCCTTTTAAACAAATATTCGGGAACCCCTATCCATCTGCCTGGGGGTGCCCCCCCATCCTGTTTTTAAACAATTTTTCTCATTTTTTTCTGTTTTTTTTTTTACAAAGAGGAAAAAACCAATGAAAGCAAAAATTGTTTTTTGAACACGGAATAAAAATTTTTCTTTGGGTTTTACCCTTTCGTGATTGAGATCACCCCTCCAAATAAATTGGAACGGAACCAAGGGTTTAAATAATTTAAAAAAGGGAGCCCAATAATCGCGCAGTCAAACGCGGTGGGAAAACTTTCCCCTTGTGGTATCGGCCGTCTTTGGGAAGAAGAATCGGACACCAACAGAAACCCTCTTTTTCGTTATCTTTGGGAAAAAGGGGGATTTTTTTTAATTTAACAAAGTTAAGGGAATTATTTTTAAAGTTTTTAGATGTAAATATCTCTTTGTTATTTTGAAATATTTTAAATTTTAACCCTTTAAAAGTAAAAAAAAAGTTGAAATTTTAACATATATCCCAAGACTTCATTTGTTTTCCGGGAGATTTTAAATGCAAAGACACTTTTAATTTACATTTAATACATTGTTTTTAATTTAAATAATCATTTTTTTAAATGTTTTTAGTATAAAAATGCTTTTCGGATAAAACCCCCGGGTACAACGGTAAGAACTAATCGTGTCAGGCATGTCAGGAGCGAGCCTAGTGCAGCTAAGAGCAGCGGAGGCTGATGCATGTTAAATATTTTCCAAAGCCTAAAATTTCCCCTTGGGGGTGGGAAGGAGGGGGGGGTTTTCCATTTGTCATCCTCTTTTCTTGACCCTGGTTCAAAATTACGAGGTCCTTCTCCAAACGCGAATATAGGGCGAAGTTAATATTCATTCACTCACTCACTTAAGGCTGTTTTCGGTTAATATGTTAAGAATAGGACCCAAGTTGGAATATTTATTCAGGTATAAAATTACTCAAACATTATTATTATATTCTGGCTTCACTATCCTGTAGAGAATCACTTATTTTATCATACTACTCATTTTAATCCGAGTTTTAACACATTTTTTCTTTTATAAAATGTGTTTCTGCCCAACCTTTCTAAAAGAGTATCCTTTACATGTTAAAAGGAAAAAATCTTTTGAAATATTTTGAAATTTTAAAAACACTATATTATAAAAAATTTCATTAGTTACAATGTCACAATTTTTATAAAAATTTAAAAATTTTTTCCGTTCGAAAATGTGTTCCACGTTAAGTTTAAGCTCTCTTACATATGGCGAAAACAGCCTTGGATAAGTAATAATTAATTAGAATCTCGGCAGCTCTTTATTGAAAGAAATGCTTCGGGTAAAAGTTTATATCTCTCCTCCTCTGCTTATAAAAATCGAATAATTTTTCTTTTCTTCCAATCTTTTTGTATACTGATGCTCAAAATTAAGAGCATTTTCACTTTTCTTTTTAAGAGCTATCCAGTACTGGAAGAATTATAATAAAATTAGGCATTTACATAGCTTAATATAATATAAAACATAACATATAAATTTATATTACGGCTGTAATAACTTAGAGGTTTTAACAGCCTTTCCTTTCTCTCTTCAAGGACGTCTTAAGACATGGACCAATTAGGTCCGAGCCCAGGACATCAGCCTCAGTAGGGGACCTTGCCTTGTTCTGGACTCGGCCTCGTAAGATCACGATTCGAATAATTTTAACCTTTTGATGTTATTCAGGGAATTTTCTTAGAAAAAAGGGAAATTTCGTGAATTATATGCCAACTGGCACCAGTCAACCACCCTACATCATATTTAGATGGAAGGCCTAATTGTTTGTGAATAGGTTTGTGAAATAGTTGCTCACGCATATTTATTTGTTATTGGCTACCGTTGTACAAGTATGTTTTTCTGCTGTTTTTAAAAGGTTTGCAGGTGAGGTCAGTTTTGCATAGGAGCCCAAAGTCTCAAGAAATATTAAAAAGTCACTGTCTCTCTCTCTCTCTTCTCTTTCCTCCCTCGTTGGATTCTAGGGATGTACTGAAAAACTAAAAATTCTTAAGGGCTTTTACATGTACACTTACAACAGTGTCCACCCCATCAGCACAGAGAGTACCAAAGAAAAGTTATTAAAGGAGCAAAAAAATGTTTCTGATTAAATATATTCACATTTTGCAGTTAAAAAGCTTTTAGTGCGTGAATTAATGATGGAAACGGGAAAATGTGTGAATACGAATTTTTTGGAGTCTGCCCTATGCCTTTAGCAAAACAGTTTTCAGGTGATGATGATGTAGAGCTTAATGGCACTAGGAAGGGAAACACGGGAGCAATTACCTTCTAAAGAGCCTCTTAAATTTGTTCTATAGAGTTAGGGTCTAGGGAAATACAGCTTGTCAAATCATGCAACAAACATCTTTACTTTCTAGAAATTCTTCAGTCAGAAAAACCTATATGAACGAGTGTTATCTCCATAAAAGTTGCAACAGAATCAATTGCACCCTTGAAAAGGCATAAACATGGGTTCCAAAGTTTCACCTTTATACCTCATTTTACAGAGCCACTGTCAAAGACCTTGAGAACTTTGTGCCTATCCAACAGGAATACCTGCTGAGATCATCAAACTTTCTTTACCATACCGGGTTTTTTTCCCCAGATGTAGAACTTAGGCAAGGTTTCTGGTTCCTTCTAAAAAAGATATGTTGAAAAGCGCTGTTTGGACTATCGATGTTCTCTACACCATGATAAACGGGTTCTTCTGTTCGCAAAAGAGAGCATGACGTAAACAGCAGGTCCTTTTCCAAACATGCACTTTCATGTTACCTTATGGAGCAGTAACCGTTGAAAGTTGTTTTCCTGTGTATGCATGAAGTTTACCGAGAGAGCCCAGAATCTGTTACTCCCCTAGCTTCATTGGATAATAATTTATTTATTTATTTATTTATTTTTTGTCGTTGCAAGAACTTAGTCAAGCATTTTTCTACGAATTCGGTCTCATTAAATATCCTTTATAAATAGCGGGTTCTATGGTAACGTTTCTAACAATCTTCATTCAAGACTACCTTGTTTAAAATCTCCCAACGACTCGTTACCTCTTTCCATTATCCAAACATTGGTGGTTACTCTGTTTTAACAATTCGCTTTTGTGAATTTCACCGAAATTTACCAAAAGCCATTAAGAAAGTTTGCTAACAACGCAGCATAGAAATTATCAAGTGCACTTAGATATATATATATATATAAAGATTTTTTTTTAAATTTTCAAAGCGCACGCACGTAAGCACTTGAGAAATAGAGGTTAAAAGGTAGCATCACGTGTTTGAAAGTAATTTTGTTATTTGTCGTTTATTTTTTTGATAAATTCGACTAAATTTGACTATTTTCTTAACTTTGTATACTTGTGAGAGCGTGTGTGTGTGTGTGTGTGTGTGTGTGTGTGTGTGTGTGTGTGTGTGTGTGTGTGTGTGTGTGTGTGTGTGTGTGTGTGTGTGTGTGTGTGTGTGTGTGTGTGTGTGTGTGTGTGTGTGTGTGTGTGTGTGTGTGTGTGTGTGTGTGTGTGTGTGTGTGTGTGTGTGTGTGTGTGTGTGTGTGTGTGTGTGTGTGTGTGTGTGTGTGTGTGTGTCTTTTTTTTCCAACCGTTTGTGTGACATGCCTTAGAAAGATCTAATATGTGAAGACATTTGATTACCATGGAGTTTAAATATTATGTCGTTGAATTTTAAAAAATCAAAAGACAATAATGACTGCATGTCTTATATTATTAAAAATCGGGTCTATTTTTAGTTCATATTCTTTAGAAAAATCTTTTTTTTTAGATTTAGAATAAGCAACTGTATGAGATTTAACGTCATATTTTTGTATCCAAGTAGAAAAATTGTTACTCAAAAAAGGACATTCTCAATTCATTATAAATAATTTTTTTAAAAATTACATTATAAAATTTCATTCTAAATTTTCTAATTATGCTTTCAAACGGGAAATTAAATCTCCAGTGACTTTTATTTGTTTGAGATTCCTTACTTTAAACTAATCTATTTTTTATCATAAAATAAAGTTTATTGTAAAAAAAAAAAAAATTTCAAAGTTTTTTTAACACACTACATATTTGTGTTGCTTCACAAAAAATGTATATACTGCTTTCATTATTTTCGTGTATAATTGTTTAAAAAGTACACTGAAAGTTTTTTAAGCAAAAGAAATCCAGAATATAAAAATTTGGAAAATAAATAAATTGTGAAGAGAAAGAGTAAGTCAATATATAAAATATCAGGAATTTTTTTAACTCTTTTTTTTTCAACGACCCCTTTTCCAAAAAATTTAAACCCTCTCATGGAATTCTTCCTCTCCACGGACCTTTACACAATATGCAATAAGTATGAAATTTTTTTTTTTATTTTATTGAAAAAAATTATAAAATCCCCGTCCCCAAACAAAGTACCACACGGGGTTTAAAGAAGTAATATTAACACACATTCGGGGGAAACAAAAATAAAAATAAAATATTGAAGTTAAAAAAACAAATATTTACAACAAATTCACAGAAATTTTTTAAAGCATTTCTGGTGGAAAAAAGTTGGTGAAAAATTGGAGGAATTTATATTAAATCCTTGAAAGCCAGAATTTTTCTTTTCTTCAAACTTGGAACACAGAAGGAGCAATGTTCTACATTTTCCTGCCTCAATATTTAAATGGGGGAAAATGACGGGCTAAATTAAATTTTTTTTCAAGTAGCTTTTAAATTACCATGAATGAGAAATTTGGGGGTTTTTTGTAGTTAGTGTAAAAATGATGGCATGACAGTCTCTTATTAATGGTTGGAAAAATTTCTTTGTTATCCCCCTTTTATTAGAAATGAGATTTTCCCTTGGGTTTCCCCAAGATTTTCACCATTCTTTTTTTCGTGATCCTTTTTTGAAAAAACGATTTAGGAAAAATTTAACGTCAATGTCAATTCTGCGTTTGGGTTGCACCCTTTTGCAAGCCAATCGGCTCGCTCTTTCCCCCAAAAGAACGCCCGTGAGTCCGCGAAAAAATGAAAAAATCTATTGAGATGTTTTCATCTTTTATAAAATGAAATTCTTAATTTATTTTATGAAATAAATTAAGAAGGTTTATTATATCGAATTGAAAAAATAACAATAAATAATATATTTCAATACATAAATATTTACTCTTTAGAGCATGTTGAATCAAAGCATTTTAAAAATAAAACTGAAATTTTTAAATTAATAATTTTTTCCCATAAAATTCTAAAATAAAAAAATTTTCCCGTGAAACAAAAAAATTGTATTTAAGGACGTGGTAGCAAAAAAAATGTTTATCTTGACAAAAACTATGAAAGAAACTGCAGCCTAATATTTCTAATAAAAATCTGTGAGTTGTTCTAATTTTTTTGGAAAAGAACCCTAAAAAATCTGGCGTATAATGCGCACTTTTAACAAAAAAAAATAAGACCCGAAATTTACAGATGCGCGTTTTTGGTCTGGTAAAAAAATAAGAGTTTTAAAAAAGGGAAAAAAAGATGGGGCACAAAAAAAGAAAATTAGCTTCTACATAGATCGAAAATTGTTATTCAAATAGAATGACATTTTCAAACTTAAAAGGGTTGCATTTTTAAAAGATACTTTTTTTAAAAAAGCCGGGGAAATTTTTACCTCAAAAAATGACTTCAAAACAAAAGGAAGCATTGCTAGACATTTCAGGTTTATTTTAAAAAAAAGGGGGTTCCCTTTTCGGCGAATATATCAAAAAATTAAAAATTGCTGTTTAAAGTATAGGTGGGGTTAAATACACGGGGTTTTTACGGTACATCTTAAAACCTTTTTAAAGAAAAAGATAATAAAAAATAAAAAAAACACTTTTGTTCTTGGTTATTTAAGTAAAATGGGACCCCAGGAATTTTACGAATTTTGTTAGTTCCCCGTGTTTAAAAACCCTGTTTTAGATCATAGAAAGTGAACAAATCCTCTTGAAAGTTACAGAGGCAACAAATTGTATATTATTTTTAAAAATTGACCTGTTACTATATTTGAATATCGTCGGTCTAATTATCAGATTGCATAACTCCATCTGGGATGCTAATTTGATACATTTGGGGCTAAAGCGCCAAGTTTTTTTTTTTGGTTCACCAAGATGGGCAAAAAAATATTACAATATGGTTTACTTTGATATTTTTATCGTGCGATAATGTGGTTGCCAGGGGGAAAACCGGTATATTAGTGTTAGTTTTTTTTTTTGGGTTTTTTTTTCGCCGGGGGATCTCTGCTCAAAACAAAAAATAACTCAAAAGTTTTCAAATTTTTTTGTAATGAACGCTTAAAATAGTGTAAAAAAAATATACGTTTGGAAGGGGTAATTTCATTAATATTACTTTTTTGTTGTATTTTTTTTTTTATTTAAAAACTTGCCCACCCACCTCTCTTTGAAACCTAGTTTTATTATGAAATAAAAAAAGCAGTGATTATATATATACACTGATCGAGGAATAAATTAAAAAAAACGGGCGAGTACTGAGGCATGGCGTAGACAAAACAAAAAAGGGTTAAAGGGAAACCCCCAAAAAGCGCTGGGCGCGTTCGCCCTTTTATCAAATCAGTAACACCGGTGGAGTTACGCAGTCTGATAATCAGGCCAACGATATGATACAAATTACTTTAAAATAATATCGTAACATACCAAAAAAATAATGAACCTTAAAGTTGCTATTCTTTAGCATCCTTTAAAAATCCCAGAAATATAGCAGTAAAAGAAATTAAACGCATGCAAAAAGAAATAATAATACTGTGTTTAAGACGTATACAATCTCAAAATGATAAAATCATTTTCAAAAATCTGATGAATCATTTCCTTCGGAAAGTCCCACTGCTTTGTTGATGACATATAAGGATTTTTCACAAAACAAGTTTTTCACCAATTTTGGGAAAAAAACAACATAATTCCCTTTTTAAAAAATTTCGGGGAAAAGCAAACACAAAAAGACGCTTTGAAAGTAAAAGGGGATTCCTTAAATCCCAGGGGGCTTCAAGGCTTTTTTCAATGATGAATAACCAAATGATACACTGTTCAAGTTTCGCCGTAACTATTCCAAGGTCTTCAAAAATCTTCAAGGTTTTTCAGGCAATAACTAACACATAAATGCAGTTTACTAGTTCTGAAAACTCGTTAAACATTTTACTACAAACACATGTAGTTTAACGATTCATTGCTAGTATCGTGCCAATTATATCATTTGATCAAATGTTAATTTTTTAACTCTTTTTACGAGTTGTACTAAAATTTTTACGATCCTCAGCTTTAAATGAGATACATCATTAAGTTTCAACAGCACAACTTACTGTCTATATTTTCATTTGTGTTTAAATAATGCTATCTTGTTCAAAAACTTTGAAAGATATGTGTGAATAATGTATTCCTTCACAGTGGGTTTCCATCCAAATGAATAGCATTTAAAAAAATTTAAGAAAATATTAATTATATTTCTTTTGAATTTTATGTATCTGTTTAATAAACGTTGCTGATGTTTCGGTTTCGTTACTTTTTTATACATAAATACAGGAGACATACAGCGAAAACCCATTTTAATGATTTAGAAAATGCTCGAAGTTTGTCAGGCAAATTCTTAACGTTCGCTGGTTTATGAGGAATGTAGACCTCAGAGCTACGAGTAAAATACCCACTATTAGACAAATGATCAGAAGGAATGCTACCAACTTCTTTAATAAAATTGATATCTGTGACAACAAATCGATAATTATCATTTAAAAATAAACTCCTGATCTTAAATTCCACGGACCCAGTTCAATCTTAATTGATCCTGGTTTTAAATGTGTTGCTCTCTTTTATCTATTTTATTTATTTTTTAATTTTATACTTAAGTTATCTCCATTTACTACTCACTGATTGGTCGAGCTTCTCGCCTAAACTTAAATGCAAAAATAGCTGACCCCTCTCTGATCAGCCAATCAGAGAAGCCCCACTCGATGCCAAATGATTTTATCTTTTTACATCTAAATAGTTTCTCCCTTTAACTCGGAATCCTTTGTTGCAACCGGATTGGCTTCGCCCACTCCTATCACGAAAAAAAAAAATTTCAGATCAAGAAAGTCAAGATTTTTTTTTTTTAAATTTTTTTATCTTTATTTTATTTTATATTTGTGAATTTATTCATTTTTCTTTATTAATTTTCATTAGTAATATTTTTCAATTTTAATTATTATTTATTAAAAAGGGTAATTTGAAAGCGTTTTAATGACATCTAAAATGTCCTGAAAGGAGATGAAGGTTTGGAGGAAACATAAATACTGTTGTAGAAGTCTTTTTGCTTTGAAATGTTGTTATCCTAAATAAGTGAATTTAAAAAACACTGCTTTTATTCAACTTATATAAAATATTTTTAAAAAAATTATTTGGTCTCCATAACTTAAATCTTATTAATTAAATATTATAATAGTATATCTCCAGGGTCGAAAGTCCACCATTCTCGTATCAGGCTCCAATACGCCGCCCAGCATATTCTTGTCAATTTTCGGGAACAAAAAACAGTAAAAATTATTGAATAAATAATTAGCATTAATAAATAAAATTAATTATTAATAACAAATTTATAAAATTTTACATATTATATACATAGGATTATAATCAATCGGAAAAATCAAGGTCTAGGGGGAGGGGGTCCGCCCCCTTGTATGCGCCACTGCTCGTATTGCTTTATAGTGTGACGTAAATGTAACTTACTCTCAAAATATGCCTTGTAACAATTATTATAATGAGATCGTTGAGTAACGCACTTAAATACACATTTCTAAATTCTTCACAAAGACATTGATGTGTTTCATATGCTTCATTTTTGTGTTTTTATTAATGTATTAAATTGTTCACTTCACTTGCTCATTCATACTTGTCATGCATTTATGTATGAGTAAGGATTTTCACTATCATAATGGAGAAAGTCATCATATATCATTAGATTAATTTTAATATCATTAGATCACTATTAATGGTGTATGTACATTATGTGCTGATATAATTAGTAATTTAATGGTTACATAGGTATTAATCAATTGCATGGAAATTTACATAATGATATTCGCTATGCATACGAGCAAAAAAAAAGTCTTTTTCTTAAATTATTATTTTTGCACCCACGTAATCCCCCGTCTTGACAAAGACAAACCATATTTCCAAGATGTAATGTGACACCTCTGCAACTACCTCTCTTAACCTTCCAAATGAATATTTACAAAAATAATAATAATAACACCAGGGCATATCTACTAGATCATAAGATTTTAGCTTTTAACCCCAATCTTAAAAATCAAAACAACGAAAAAAAACATAATTAATGTGTTTTTTTCAAGCGAAAAATGTAAGAAAGAAACGCGTTTAGCAGGCCAATTTCTACGAAAAAAATCACTGAGGTGGGAATCACAAGCGTTTATTTTAACCAAAAAAAGCTACCTCAAACTAAAAAAACATCTCCTGCACTCTCTATCTACTAAAAAAATCTTTTCCGTACCCTTTTGGATAGCTGACTGGGCATTGTTTTGGTGAAAAGGGAAAGTCCTTGTAACTCCCGTCCTGGATGAGGGAAAAAATTACTAGGGATGGGAAACATATTATTTCATGCTTTTGACATATACCCCCCCTGAACCCTTCAAGTTTCAAATAAAAAAAATGATTTAAAAATAAAAGGGACAAAAAAGGAAATAAGGTACGTTAAATGAAATATCAATTTACCCATTAATATTTCAGAAAGTATATCAAATTTTTTTGTAACATGAAAAAATATTTTCCAAATTCGATAAAATCCGCCTCAGGGGGGCCCTTTTACCCGGCCCCTAAACCAAATAAAACAGGAGCAAATTTTCCCAAACTACTACGTATCAAGTTCTTATTTCGTTGTGTAAAAGATATGATAATATGGTTACAGAAAAGATAAGACGATGAGATGGAATGAAAACATTTTCTTTGTTTACTCAGAAAGTTTGTTGTGAAAATCCTAATATGTGTTTTTGGAATACACTGAGAATATGTGTTTTGGAAAGTGAAAAAGTTTTGAATACACAATAATATTTATTTACAACGATATAGTAATTTTAGCCGAGGTGTTTTCAAGCAGGTTTATACTTTTAGAGAGAGAAAACACTTTAAGAAATAACTGTAATGGATGAGATACCATAGTGAAAACACACACATAATTTTAATGAAAATGTTTAGATGCTGCTATAGTTTTTTCTGTTTTATAATTTCCATTAATGTATGCTTTATTTCAAACAGTTTATCAACAATTTTCTTTATACAAACAATTCAATCAGAATAAATTGAATTACTTAACGCTACTTTTTCTGTAAGGCATATATTGTTTACCAAAATAAAAATTTTAATTTAAAATTAAATATTTAGGAGAATTTCGATTGTTTGAGAAGATTAAAATAAAAAAATGAGTAATTTCAATCATATTTCTTAGCAAGCCTCAAAAATATTTTTTAAATGAAAATTTATATAAAAGATGGTTTGTTTGTTTTTATTTCAAAGTTATATAAAAAAACAATAAATAGGAAATATTTGCGTTTTTTTATAACTATAAGATATTGAATTTTCGGTAGGTTTTCATGCTTTGTTAATTTGAAAATGTTTTTACTCTGCGAAATGCTAGAATGTATGTATAACCTATTTAAAGTGCAAAATTCTAAAATAGGGGTTCCTAAAGTATAGTCGACATTTTCACATAAGTACCGTTCAATTTTTCAAAGGTTTTTTTTTTTTAATCTTTTACTGAAAATTAATTATATTTTTACTTAGGCAGGGCACTCAACCTTAGTTTCATTAAGTTAAGAGAGTAAATCTTAATTAGTTCTTAATTTGAAAAATTTTGGATTTTTTTAAAAAAATTACTGTTCTAAAGCGTTTTAAATTAATAGTCTGCAGTTACTTTTCTTAAATCCATTCATTATTTCATATGTTCAAAGTTTATTTCACAATTAAAATGTATATATCTGGAATAACATTTTGCAATTCAGTATTGATCTAATGATGTTCAAATAATTATGAGTTTCAAACAATGTGTGGGATATATATTATTTATAGCTTTTTTTCACAAAAATCAATTTCTCACAAATATCCCCAAACTTACCCCATGAAAATGATTCTTAAACAAAATCTAAAAGGGAAACTGATAAATAAGATCATTTTGCTGCAATTTGAAAAAAAATATGTAAATGAAAGTCATATTTAAAATATTTTATTGTATTGATTATTTTTTATTTATTATATATCTACAAACATCTTCAAGAGTTTATATTTGGATACGTGTTGTATTTGAATACTAGGGCAACTCTAAGATACTTGCAGACGAGAAGTTGTAAAAAAATTATTAAAGCATTAATTTGAAAATACAAAGTATTTTAACACAACAGATTATTTTTTACTTACTTTCTTCAAGTTGTTTAGCGTAGAATAAATTTTAGACAGAAGAGAAAATGGATTTGTGAGGATATTATCGTGCTATGATTTTCTATGATTTTCAAGCGGGGTTATAAATGAAGACGAATGAGTTCAATGGCTGCAATTAGCATTTGGTGATGAATCTTAAGGTGATCAACCATCCTCCTTTTATAGGTTCTGTCCTTCCTCGAAAAGTGTCCTCCTACTTATCCTCCTTTTCAATATTTTAAAAGCGATATGTTAATCTCTGTATTCAGAGATGAACCAAACATATTTCCAATACGTTGAAGACTGATCTGAAACAATTATCCCGGAAATAACATTCTTCTCTTTTTTGACTTTATCGTTTAAAAGGGGAAATATTGAAGATTGAGTTGAGTTTTTATCGAAAGAAATGTCTGATATTAATATTTATGGCAATGGTCTTTTGAAAAGAAAAAAACGGAATGCATATTTAAATTCTAATAAATTGAACAATTGGAAAATCAAAATGCGGGAAACATTGGGGTAAAACGAAACTATTTCAAAATGAAAAATTACACATGAAAATTTAGTTATTCTTGTTAATTTCAGTTGTGTTGCTCTGGAACTAATGCAGTAGTTAAAAAGAGTTTTTCATTTAAAATGATATTTGGAAAAGGGGAAATCAAGATTGAATGTTACTAAATTAGCTACAGTGCTTAACGTAAAATTCAGTATGAAGGATATTTTTTACTCTAAAATTCTCGAGCACATTAGAAAATGATATGTCGACAAAAAAAAAACATTCAATGGAAAAATACTCGATAAAGTAAATAATTAAAAGTGTAATTAGCGTATTTTTTTTGGAACCCCAAAAAAATGTTTCTTTAATTTAGTTTTTTTTTTTTCTTAAATTTTTCGTCCCCCTTTTTTCATTTTGTAAAAATGGTCACCTTATGAATCTTAAATGTTGCGCTCTGTTTTAGATGGTTTAAAAAATTTTTGGAGAGGTCGTCTCTACGGGGATAAAGAACCCCATGGGAAAGGCCGGGGGAAAGGGGTAGCCCAAATAATGGGGGACTGTCATAGAATGTTAATGGATGATTTTCGCTGTACCTCCAAAATGATAAAAAAAGGAACTTAAGGTACCCCGGGGCTACGTTGGGAAAACCATGTTTTTAAAAAAGGGGGGCATAAACGAATTTGGGTTTTTATTTAGTGTCACTTGGGATTAGAATACATGTATAAAAAATTTTTTTAAGGGCATTACGTCAAAAAAATTATTTAAAAATACAATTTTTGGCAAAAAAATTTAAATTAGAATAACCTTTTTTTTCCCGATGTTCTCCCTTTTTTTAAAAAAAAAACTTCTATTGCATTAATATTTTTTCCGGGGCCGTAATAGCTTTAGACCTCTGTTCAGAGGCCCAACTATGATTTTTTAAAAATTTCACATTATTTTCAGAGTTAAAAACCCTTTGAAATAATTATCGGCGTATTTTCTTAAAATTTCTCCCCCCTTTTTTGAAAAAAATGGATAAACCGACTTCCCAAATTATGTGTTTCAAAAAAATTTTACTTGAGCCTCTTAAGAGATCTAAGGGTATATACAGGCAAAATATTAATACAATAAAGCATTTTTTCCCCCCAAAAAGGGGAAAAATTTGGGGAAAAAAGGGTTTTTCTAAGTTTTTTTGTCAAAAAAATTGTACTTAAATAATTTTTTATTGTAATACTTTTAAAAACAATTTTATACACATTTTTTTAATCCCAAGTAAAATTTAAAAATCATAAATATTATCCATTTACACGCTTTTTTTTAAAATCACGGTTCCGAACGTAAATCGGTTTCCTTAAAAATGGGTCTGCAGCTATAAACAAAAAACGTTTCATGAATTAACATATGAAAAGTAGTTTTTTCCCTTGGGGCCCCATTAACTGAGCACCAAAAAAAAGGATGCTGTCGGGAAACAGTAAAAAAACCCTTAAAAATTTCTCATGATGGTGGCCCCTCCCTCATTTCTAAAATTGTAACGGGTGGTGAAACGTTCATACGGTTTTTTTGACGTTTTAACACGTCAAGAAAGAGCAAAGTAGGGGTCTTTGAGGATGATCCCTCGCCGACAATGGTGAAAAGACAACAAGCAATGAAAAAAGTAATGTATGCCGTTTACTTCAGATATACGGGATTGGTCAAAACCATCAAGTTGAAAGGACAGGAGACAGTAACAACTAACTGGTACACCACTATTCTCCAAGAAATGAATGTTAGGGGACTAATGCTTCACCATGCCAATGCACCTGCCCATACAGCCGAATAAACAGTTGAGTTTCTTTAACAAAGCCAAATTAAATTGATAGAACATCCACCTTATTCTTCGGATCTAGCTATGTGTGACTTTTGGTTATTTTTTAATCTAAAAAATAACGAACGTGGCCGTCGTTTTCATTCAGAAGAAGAGACTGATGTGGCTATAAATGCATTTTTTTTCATCAATTCCAATAAATGAGTGGTTAGAGGCATTTAATTCTGTAGAAAATTCGTCTACAAAAGTGCATTGATGCTGGAGGAGACTACTTTGAACACTCCTAAAATTTTGTAAATATCTTTAAAAACCTAGGTGCATCTCAAAAATTTCAGAATGAACCTCGTATTTCTCGAACGTTATGAGAGTCCAGCAAAAATTACATAATACGATCAATTATCATAAATATATTCCAGTGTATCTAAAAAAATTTTTGAAGTAGAAAATAAACACCGTTAAGGGTTTTCGTAATCACTCAAGTCGAACATATTTTCACTTTTTCTATTCTTTTCCGAAAACATACTTTCGCTTTCAATACAAAAAAACTTTTTTTTCTATTTGACCTTGAAAAAACACATCCATTTAAAGCAACTGAAGGTAATACAACTCTTTCATCCGAAAAATGAAAAAGAAAAGAAAAGAAAAACTGAAATGAAAAAAAATTCACTTCGAAAAATACTGAAACAATCAAAAAAAAAAAACGTGTGCGTGACGAGATGTCATTAACTTGTCCGAGAAAATAGAGAGAGAGGAAAAAAATACGCCCAGCGTGTGTAGTATACAAATTGTAAAATAAAAAAAATAATAATAATAAATGAGTAAAAATACCGAGCTGGGCTCTCAGAAGTGTTTGTGAGACCAGTTACAGGTCATTACACTGGTGCAAAGAACTCAAAGGGTTGTTCTTCAGTATTCCCGCCAATTACGGCCAATTATGTCGCCAAGCAACTTTCGAAGGTATAATGCAGATTCATTGGATATTTGAATTCTTTTTTTTAAATAAAAAGACAATTGAGAGGAAATTAAAACAAAGAAAAAAAAAAAAGAATAATTCTGTTGAAAATGAATATGAATTTTTTTAATAATAGAATATTTAATACTAGGAATAGTTATTTAGTTTTTGATGTAGGTTGTAAGGTTCTTCGAAAAGCATACTATTTCGTCCCCTGTCACAGAGCAGGATGTAAAATCAAAACACAGAAAAAGAAATCCTAGTGTTCTGGTAATTTCCATTTGTTTATCTTTTTGTCCTAACTGCTTCTTAAAAATATTGAAATATTTTATAAATACATCATATTTTTTACTTTCAAAGATAAAAGGAATTATTAATTTCTTTTTTCGAATTACTCGAATTATTCGTGGCAACAAATACTTAATTTGTAGGGAAGGGGGAGGTTAAGTTTAAACTTGTGTGGTTTCATAAAATCTGGTGATGAAAATCATGTAACCTAAGTTTTTATGCATAAGCTATTTCGAAAAAATATTTAGATTCTTCAAACGTTTATTTAAAAACTAGTTGAATTATATTATAGTTTATCAATTCATTTGTTTACTAGAATAAAAAGCTCAATGTTGAGTCCTCATATTTGTACTGAAATGGGGTGGAAAAAAACTGACTTCATAAACTTTTGCCATGTTCATTCTGAATCTGAAATAATAAAACGTAATACATTAATCAATAATTTCGATTATAGTATAGATATATATAGTTTAAGAAAAAAAATCTACACCATTAGAAAAACTTAGGTAAATTAAAATTGTGAAAATAAAATAAATTATAATCATCCTTCAATGCTGTACAGAATCTGATTGATCAATTATTTGATAAAATGCATTGATTTTAATTCTACAGTCGAGCCTCTATATAACGAACCTCTTTATTGCGAATTTTTCTATATAGCGAACTTTTTCCTGGAACCTTGAATATTTCACGATTTTCTTGGTAAAATAATCTCTCTATAGCGAAGTGCATTTTCTGTATTACGAACTTTTTCTTTTGTGATTCAATTTTTGCTCTCCACATTTTTAAAGTATTTCTGAAAATTTCAAGTTATTCTCTCTTGAATACATTTTACGGTGGATTCTTCGGAAAGACGTATATATACGTCCGAGAAAATAAACATGTTTGCTTAGCGAGACGTTTATACTCGTGATGGCACTTAAGAGAAAAAAGTCGTATCATAGTTTTAGCGTGAAAGTATGTTATTATTGAATTCAATACGTTGTTAATGTATTAGGGGTCGGATGAAAATTATGATGGAATATTAGGGTCCGAATATGGAAACTTTGAGAAGCACTGAACTAATGAATTAATATTTGAAAACCTGTATTGACATCAAGTGTCATCCACTACAAGTTTAAAAAAACGTATTTGAACTTGAATGGATGAACAGAAAGTATTTTATTAACGAATGAAAATTTGAATAATATATATATATAAATATATATATATAGGGAGAGAAGTGAACTAATAATGGAATTGAAAAATATTACGTTGTAGTATAATGGCTACATAGTTCTACAATAAAAAACGGAATTAATATTCCTGATCGGAATACATGTTCTAGTAGTTTTTTAAATTTTGGGAAGGGAAAGGGGGAAGCGAGATTTAGAAATCTATTCTTGGATGGAACATCTTTCAATTTTTCCCAGAGACCTTTTAGAGAATGTAAAAGAGATAAATCTTAACATTGAATGACACCCTTTAACGGACCCCCTAGAAAGGCTTGGGGACCTCTTGGGATCTACGGATCGCAGTTTAAGAACCGCTGGTATAGAGGGAATAGTAGTGATTTGCATTGCTCAGAGAATTTGTTATGATTTTATACAGGCAAAATAATGATTTATTCTGTCATTAAAATTATCCTTGTTGTCTTACTCTTTGACAATTTTTTACTGAATATTTTAAGCCAGAAAAAAAATTGTTAATCAAAAAATGAGCAAATTTAATTTTGTAATAAATTCCGAAAGAAAGATTTTTTGTGATTAATAGGTAATGAGTTTATATTAGTGCAGGGATCAATAAAATTTTATCCGTGACGTGCCGAATCAATCTACCAATATGATTCAGTGGGATTTTTGAAATAATTCAATTCACGCGATAATGTATACAGATTTAGAGAATAGAGGTCAATAATATAAATATATATAGAGAGAGAGAATTTACAATTTTATTACATATTGATTTTGCATCATTTAAGGTATCCGACTACGTTCGGAACCGTGATTTTAAAAAAGAGCAAAAATATATAATTTTCATGATATTTAGTGTGACTTAGATTAGAATACATGTATAAAATGGTTTTAAGGACATTTTGACAAAAAAAGATTATTTAAATACAATATTTTGGCAAGAATTAACTTAGAATAACTAACTTTTTTCAAAATGTTCTCCTTTTGTGAAAAATGCTTCTATTATAATAATATTTTGCCTGTATATAGCTCAGACCTCTGTACAGAGGATCAACTATGATTTTTGAAAAATTCACTTTATTTTCAAAGTTACCACCAAATGAAATAATTATCGGTGTTTTTTTCATAAACTTTCACCCTTCTGTTGTCGTAAAGCATAGATAAACCCACTTCTAAGTTATATATTTAAAAATTCTAGTTGAGCCTCTGTACGAAGTCAGAGCTATATACGAATTAAAATATCATTATAATAGAAGCCTTTCTAAAGAATATTTTGAAAATGGGCCATTCTATGTTCATTTTGTCAAAATACCTATATAAATAATTTTTTAATAATACTATTCTTAAAACAATTTTATATGCATTTTCTAATCTAAGTGACACTTAATATCATAAATATTATCATTTATATACGCTTTGCAAAAATCATGGTTCGAACGTGAATCAAATATTTCTTAACATAAAATAAACAGCGCAAATAGAACTATGTCTTCAACAAAAATAAAAATAATTAAAATTGCACATATATAATGTATTTTTTAAACATACTTATTAAAATAAGAAATAGGCAACGTAAAATATATAAGTACTTCCCTTCGTTACAGATAATAAAAAGATAAATATATAAAAATTAATGTGAGCTTAGTGCTTGCCCCGCTCTACTTTCATATCGCAAAATCAGAGGTATAATTTGGGACTTGCGACATAATTTTGAGCATTCAGTTATTAAATAATATCTTTGTGGACTCAAAATATTTTTCATATGAGGAAAGATTTTTCACATAGATATGAAGAACCAAAAGCGGAAAGCATATTTCAATTGTCTCTCTTCAAACAATTAAATCTTTCCGGGAATGACATAAAATAATTTACAAAATAGCTGTAAATTTATCTTTTTCCACATTTTTTCATATTTTCGTGAATGTCCATAATTCTGAAGATGTTTGTCAAATAAAGTCCATTTCAAATTGCTCAATATCCATCAACTCAAATATTGACAATGTGTAGAGTAGTGCAGAGTGCCACTGAGAATTGAACCGCGGGTCACATGTGGCACGTGTGCCATAGATTGCCGACCCTTGTATTAGTTTATCGGCAAAAAACAGGAACTGAGGGGTGTGATTTTCTTTTCTTGTGTACGCTTGATATTTTGTATTTCAGCTGTTTTGTAGTACTTTAAAAGCAAACAAAAAAAAACTATTTTTCGAATATCTAACCACTTATTTCCGTCGTTTTAAATATTTATATAACCAGTCAATTGTTTTCAGATAATCCGTTACCAAGGGGAAAAAAAGTAGGGGAAAAAATTCAGATTTTCAAAATAAAGCAAAAAAAAGTACCTTACTTTTTATATCAATTCAACAACAATGAAAAAGTCGAGAGAAAAAAAATTTCGGTTAGTAGGTAAGTAGAATTTATATGATAAATATGCTTTTCTGTTTTAAAATTCTATTTTTTTTTTCAATTCAATTGTTCCTTTTTTTTTAGGTTCGAACTATTATTGTTTATTACTGGTTCTCTCTCTCTCTCTCTCACAATAATCCACCAGCAGATATTTCTCTTCCGTCGCAATAAACTGCAATTTTTATTGTTTAAAATTTTTATTTATATAAATATAAATATTTATTTTTAACTATACTTATAACTCTAAATCAGAGGTTCCCAAACTTTTATAGACCCCTTGCCATGTTTTGCAGTTTGGGGTAGACCCTGCTACGTAACATTGAATTTTGCAATTTGTTAACTAAAATGTGCTTATGGCAGCTGGTAAAGAGCAACTTACTTTAAAAAAGATTTAAATTTCTAACTTTGTAGTGAAGTATGGAGTTTAAAACTTAAGAAACACATGTTAATTAATTTAAAATTTAAGTGATACATAAAATAACTGATTATAAAAAAACAAATGTTTATAATGATAGGGATGAATCTGGTGCTTCAATAACACACAAATTTTCAACAATTGTCATCAATCTTGTTAGGTTTAACCCTAAATTTCCTCGGTTAGTAGTGTCCAGCCGACAACCACGCTGAAACTCCTTCTCACTAGGAAAAGTAATTAAAACCTTTCTCCAATATCCATGATTCGAGATAAATAGCAAGTATGTCTTTTTAAAGCCAAAATTGCTGACATCCGTTTCTATACTTTACTTTAAGATCTCCGTTATTTCCTATTCCGATCAGTTCCCTTGTAATATGACATTTTTTTTTCAATGTGACCATAGAAATTCGTTGCCTTCTGTGATAATTACCAAGTAAATTCATTCTCAAACCTAGTTTCAAAATCTGAATAAACAGAATTTAAATGTTGAATGTAGGTTAAAATGTCATTTTCCTGGCAGATTGTCTGTGACCAGCTGAGAAACGGAAAATTCGCTACGTCCAATATTATACTCCTTTAGCTTAATTCTAGCAAGAAATGCTGAAATAATGGCCCTTGTTTTAATAAAATTTATGCTGTCACATACCTACAAATTAGCCTCATTAAATTTAGTAAATAAGTGTGTTAAATAGGTAAGATCTGGTTTCCATTTCACTAAATTTTCTTTTAAAATTAAAATCACGATCTGGTTTTAAGAGAACAACTGTCGTAGACCCCCATTTACACCTCATGGACCCCCAAATTATTTTCTTCCTGTCGTGGATCCCTTGCAGGTCGTCATAGACCCTTGGGGGTCTATATAGACCACTTTGGGAATCACTGCTCTAAATATTTAAAAGAATACATTTTCAACAATATAAGAATACATACAAAAGAATTTCAACAACGTTAGCTAATGTGTGTGATGATAAATTTGATAAATTATTATAGTGGTCATGGTAACCTAATGGTCACTATCTCGTGCCCAATGTTGTCGAATCTCGAGTTCATGCTACAGAAAACAAGCCGTATCGAGGGGTTGATGTATGCTAAATCTGTCCTAGCCCTCCCTCCCCCTTTCCGCTGGCATGGTGGGGATGAGAGTGCTAACATGGCAGAAGAGGGGGATGCCGGATCAGGTGTAGTCCTCGTCACTTGCCCATACTTAAAAATTCATTTTAAAATCGGTCGCGAATAGTCCTTGTGTCGCTTTAAGTGCAACGTTCATAAATACTAACTTATTCACATAATTTACAATATTTAAAACAAAGAATAATTGTAGTATTTTACATGATTATTGTTTTGTAATATAATTTGTATACTTAACATTAACACAGTTTATTTCTTATAATCCAAATATATAAGGTGTTAAGCATGTATGTGTATTCTCATATCCATGTGTATGCCTATTGTTGTTCTCTTTATATTTCTCCTACTTTTCTCGCTTTCGTGCATATAAAGTTGTTAAAAATAAAATAAAAACAAAATTATTTTATCTATTTTTACAGCGATTCTCAAACTGTGATGAGACCTAGGGGGCGTGATAACCCTACGCGGGGGGCGCGAGAATATCGAAAGGTCGAAAATAAAAGATTTAAAATAATTATTAATTTACTGAAAAGAAGCAAAACAAAAAATACATTCTGACACATATATATACAGTCGGACCTCTATATAATGAAGTCACTAAATCTCGAAAAAAAAGTTCGTTATATTTAAAAAATTCACTATACAGAGGTTCATCTTTCAATTTTCTTTACAAACCACAAAAAATAATTAAAATTCATAAACACTACATATTAAAGAGTAATTATTCACACCTTTTTGTAAATTAATATATATTTATTTTATATATCTTACCTACCAAAAAGAAAGAAAACCTGCAGGAAAGATTCTTGACGCCTTTATCCTCTTACTGAAAAAAAAAAAATTATTATTTTTTTTTGATGCTCAAACACTTACGTTTTGACATTTTCATGGTACTAGGAACGAAGTTACCAGTACGGCTGATCAACACTACAAATGAACGAAGACTAGTTCAAGGACACGGGGATGAGACAACTCCACTGAGGGTGAAAGGGGATGTCGAAGATACTTCTAGTGAACTGGACAATTGGTATTAAAAGTTCCACTTCTTGGATAAAACATCCAGAATTATATTGCTCTCTCGGTGAGTTAGGCACTTAATAAAACCAGTTCAAGATTTATGACTACCATAAATGTGTTAAAAGAAAGAATAATTTGAAATGTCGGGAAATACTTTAAAAATAGAGAGAAAAACATTGAATCACAAGAGAAAAAGTTCGTTATATATAAAATGCACCTCGCTATTGGGTAGTTATTTAAAGAAGAAAACCGGAAAAATTCTTGGTTTCAGGAAAAAGTTCGCTGTATAGAAAAATTCGCAATATGGAGGTTCGTAATACGGAGGTTCGACTGTATATACATTTACACTGACATAATTATAAATGTATAAGTACTTCCTGATGTATTTGATAATTAATTTCTCCATACTAAATTAAAAGAAAGTTTAATAATTACTAGCGACTCCCATGGGCTTGTCATACACAAAATATAATACTTATCTTGATAATTTGTACGGTTTATAATTATAGTCATATTGTAGCTTTAAATCAAAGTACATTATTACTGCTTTCAACACATTGTTATGATATGGGGAGGAGGGGCCACTGAAAATTTTGCTTGGAAAATGGGTCGCAAATATTAAAAGTTTGAAAAGCACTGTATTATTATCAAAAATGAGAAAAAAACTCTCTTGTCAGTACAGTACACAATAATGAATGTGTAGCTATACAGTTGTAAGCTCTTGTTAAATGTAACTAATTCAATAATTTCTTAAACATGAACCTAAAAATCATTACATATGGGCTTATTTTATACAAAAGCATAGGAATGCCTCTATTTTTAATTCCATTTTCTCGACACTTTTGTCAGTGCAAAAGAATAAAAATCCAAAACCTCAGTTCCTGAATATCCGTGACATCTGAAATCTGTCTAGATCTGCGAACACACATTAGAATCTTTAGCAATTCCACCGTTTACAGCCTTGCTGATGGACTAACTGTGCGCTATCTCCAATCGAAGCTCCAATTGCATTGGACTTCTTGAGCCGTTGACATTAATTGCGCAAACTGCTTATACTTTGGTTGACTTTAATGGCAGCAGTAAGTTTCCTTTCACAAACATTTATCCTTCGTGGCAGTAAATCGCTTCCACCACATCCGTACCATCTGCACAGTTTCCCTCTTCCCCATAAATCAATCAATCAATCAAGGCAACTAGCTTTTCATTGTCTCGGTACACACAGCGAGATACTGCAGCTTCCGGCAGACAGAGACACAATCATTAATGTATTTTGTGATATTGTGTTTTATAAGCTTTTTATTTGTTGTCTCAGGTTCCTCCGAATTAATTGTTGGAAACTTTCAATGACAAAGCTGAGTTCAATCCCCAAACCTTGATTCTAATAATTTAGAAACAGAAGTACAGTGAAAAGACTTTAACACGAAAATGAGGGGGACTGAAGTACTTTTTCATGTTAAAGGATGTTGCAAAAAAAAAAATCACATATTCAATAAAATTAAGTTTATTAGAGTACATTTTATTTACAATGCAGAAATGCATGTATATTTAACAAAAATAAATGAAATAAAAACATTCATAATTAATTTAATACAAAATTTTCAATGTTTTAAAAAACAAAACATTTAGTGAGTTTTTGGAAAATAATCTGATATTTTTCTATGAATTACCTTTTTTTAGCATCAAATTGTCAAAAAAAAACGTTCGATGTCATCCATTTTTTTTCGACATTGGAATGCGCATCTAAATAACTGCGCATACTTTTCGTGGTGTTCCTCATTTCGGATAACGTGGGATCAAGAGCTACACTATTCATTTCATTTTCGTCGTCTAAATCTGCCACAATGATATTTTTTGAGCTCTTTGAACAAATTTCAAAATGTCTTTGTCTGCCATATATAATTGGGAATGTACTCACATTATCATCATCTACTGCAATGAATTCTTCCGATGATGAACCTGAATGACTGGTGTTTACCGTATTTTGTTCATTCCCAGAAGGAGAATCTTTTCATGTTATGTGATTTTCGTTTAGTGTTAAGAAAACAAATAATGAAAATACATTGTAATTTGTACCGTTTTATTACTTCTTGTTAACCGGTGTTTCATCTTAAAAGTTTTCGCTTTGAACGTATTTCACTGTATATAGAAGCCGATATAGACTAAAATTGAACTTCATGAAATTACACTATAGATACTGTGATATGTACAGTCAAAAAATTTACAAAAACTTTTAATAGGTAAAGCCTCATAAAACAAGTGTGTGTTTTGAATTTTCTTAAAAATTCAAATAAGAGACAAAAGATTACTTAAAATTATGCTCATTACTCATTGATTTTATGACGAAATTTTTTTTCAACTTCTTCAAAACAATCCTCCAGTTTTATTTTCAAAACTAAGCTCATTTTCTTGGAATTATTAGACGCATCACTCCGATAACAATGAATCGGATGTATATCCGCTGATTTTAGAGGAAATGGTTAACTTTTTTTGTTCAGGTATTAACTTTTCCCCAGCAGTATCACGTGTATTCCTGACATTTTTTTTTTACGTTTTTCATTTCCTTACCCGTTTCTTCTTAGAGTAAACTTCCGTTATCAAAGAATTTTCACACCTAACCCGATAATTCCAGGTATATTAATTATGTAAGTATTCTCCAATGCAACGAAAACAAATTTTCCATTTTCCATATCACAACGCTTTGAAAAACAAATAATTGAAAACGAAATCAGACAAAGCATAATTCTGTTTTGTGAATTCGATAATCCATGACCTTTTTCGTCTCAAACAATGCGCTATTCTATTTGTGCAGCGTGTATTTCATCACGTATTACACAAAGGCTTGTATTTTTACACAATCAGTGCTTGACAACTTGCAGTGAATAATTGATATGCAATTTACTCATAATTACCTTTCTAATTCCCAAGAATTCCCCAAAGAATTAATACGTACGAAATTATTGTAGGGTAGGGCCTATATTCATATAAAAAATGCAGTATGCATTATATGTATTTATTTTGAATTTCAGCAATAAAGTTTGAGAAAAAAATAAATTGCCAATTTCTTAAGATGTTAACTTTAATTTTTTACAGCAAATACTGGATAAATTATGTTTTTTTTAAGATTTCATTTGAGTACACCTGATTATGGTCAAACAGTTATCACAAACGTCTCGAGGCAGGACGGAGAGTTATTGTAGAAGGCGTACCAATAGAAGTATTAGAGGGTATTATTTATCGATTAAATAAGAATATTGGTCGTAAATTGACCCACCTTAAAAGGGTGGGTATATAATTCCCTACAAGTAATCACAGGAAGAGAAAACTTTACTCTTGATAACTAAAATAATAATAATAATAACTGTAGAACTTGCAGAGGCTACCGATATTCGCATATCTATCAGAACTGCTTCTATGCAGTTAAATCATGTTGATTTATATACAAAGAAATTCGTTACATACATTTCTCTAAAAGCAGAGACGTTTTAAGGCATGCGCCAACAGGGCCCAGGACCTCGGCCTGAATATGATCCTAACCTGAATAACTTTTATCGTCAAATGTTATTCCTGGACGTATTCTCCGAAAAACTGACACATCGTACGACTCAATCACGTTTGAGTAATTTAAGCGTAATGAGTATTGAAAATAAAGTATTGCAAACAGTTTATTTTGAAGACAAAGTAAGTAATTTTAAATTTTAAGATGTAGAAAACGGATTTTCTGTTAAAACTATATTTTACTATAGGTTGCTTTTGTTGAACTATATACACCAAATTCTATAAAGGGGTCGCAAGGGTGGGAGTGTCTACTTTCGCATTGGGGCTCAGGCCATTAAGAAATCTCAAGATGCCATTGTCTACAAGTCTACCACGTCATAAAAAATTGCATTGGCGTAATGAGTCAACATCAGTCATAGAAGTCAACAACTATTGTCAGAGTCTTACTTTTCTAACGAGAAAGGATTCGATACCAAAAGAAATTCTACTTTTTAGATAATGTTAAAGGGGAAGGATAATCACACACATTGATACATGACCAAAATGCGCATGAGACTAATTGTTATGAGTGAAGTGTCATAATATGGGTGGGTATCAGGTGCAACAGCATGATATCTCCTCACATCTACGTAGGCACAGTGATGTTGCATTAAGATATTCCTGTGTCAAAACAGTCTCCGATAGTGGAATGGGTACAGATTTTTCTTTACTGGATGATAACGCACACCCACACAGAGCATCTTAAATGTCCAAGATACGAAAAGGAAAAGATATTGGGTGTACACCATGACCTTCAGTATTTACATATCGTAAGTCCTATAAAACACACCTAAGAAGCATTCGTTCAATATATCTTGAATAGTTCAGATATTCACAATCGCTTAAAGCAGTGATACTCAACTTGCGGCCCGCCGGTCTTTTCTGAGTGTCCAGGTAATGGCCCATTGCACTAAGAAATTCAATTAGTTAACGACAATGGACTAAAAATTTAGCGGAAATTCTACCACTTAAGTATTTAATCTATCAATTTTGCTATGGATTTACTTTTTTGATAGTAGAATGTAAACAAGAGGCTTGGTCATGGATGGAAGGAAATCGAAACTGCCCCATAACTCATTAAAAAATACAGAAAAGTAAATATTTGGTGCTGCCCCGCGTAAAATACCTATCATATGTATGTGGCCCGGAGGGAAAAAGGTTGAGTACCCCTGGCCAAAAGAGATGAATGACTACATATTCCTAAGCTTACCACAAACCATTCGTTAAGAACATTTTCGTGATCAGTGGCCATTACACCTTGGGGTCGACCTCCCCCAAACTTGATTTTCCGTTGATTATAATTTTAAGTATATAGTACGTAAATTTAACTAGGATTGTTATTAATGATTAAAATTAATTAATACTCATTTTGTTCAATAAGTTTTTACGTGTTTTGTTCCCGAAATTGACAAAATCAAAAAGCATGATACTGAATGGTGAACTTTCGACCCCGGACCTTTGAAAGATTCCTGTGTGCGCTACTGTTCGTGATAGATGGTAAATGAGCATCAGTTTCAGAAGAAATACTCGTATCTGTCCTTATTTCGACAAGAAAAAGTATTTTTCTCACTATTTAAAATATCTCTAAAAAGAAAACAAATTTCTTTTCTCTTTTTTAATTATCTTTTTTCTCCACGAAGGCAAAATCTGTGCAATTTTGTATAATGAAAATATACAGTACTACTTTTAAATTTGTATTAAGTTCTATTTTTTCTCTCCGCACACGTACATAAAACCTATCAACTAAAATCTAAAATGATCGTTTAACCTTGTATCTTGTAATTATATTACTTGTGTTTTACCATTTTCTTATGAATATTAATAACTATAATCGGGTAATTCTAACATAATGCAGAAATTGACAGAAAAATTCGAAAATGGATTGAAATCATCCATAAATTGTTATTACATAAGACATTTCTTTCTATTAAAGAAAAAAAAAAGGAATTTTACTTATAACAGACATCTACAGATATTTTTGTTTAAATAAAGATGTTTTTGACAAAGACAATTTCGAAATTTCTCCTGCTTGGATTGAAACAAAGAGGAAACAAAAATATGTGCATATATGTATTCAATGTTCATTATTTTTCTTCATAAAAGCCTCCATTCTTCTCATCAATCATAAGACATGAATACAACAAAGTATAATCCCAACCCTTATTCTTATCAAAACAGCTGCTCTCGTCATGGTACGAGCACTCTTCTGTGATACAGCAAAACACAAGAGAAAGGGTTTACTCATCTAAGAGCGCTTTTGCAGGTGCAAATTCCCATCTGTTGCATGAGAATAGGGGGAAAACACCCGTATCCCGTTAGCACATCTTGCTTTTCTTTAAAAAATTAAGTACGTAATTAAATGAAATTTATGCTAGTGTCTGAGTTCCAGGTACAAAAAATGTTTTATATTAGATTCTGATTTTTGAGTTTCCTTCCTGGGAATTCAATTGCCCTTCCTGAAAATTTCCCAAAATACATCAAAATTTTAAAAAATTTAAAAACAAGTTATTTTTAAATAAAATTAATAATAATTGTATAAAATAAGGATATATATAAATTCCAAAACTAATACTTATTTACATAATGAGCAAAAATGAAAAAAAATATATAGTAAATTGATTGTTCATTTTCAAAATAGGATTTCAGAAAGCATAAGCAATGTATACTTTTATCACTAAACCTTTAGTTTCTAAGCTTTGTTGAAACCCGAATTTTTAAGCAAAATTTCCTGTCAAATTTGCTAAAAGTCTTTCTTGGTTTAAAAAAAACTTTGGGAGAGAAATTGCTTCTAAAGCCAGAAATTTTTAAAATTTGGGGGTTTTTCTCGAGTGGCAAAATTTTTGTTCCTCTTTTTGGAAAAAACCCTCCCCCTTTCTTTGGTTGTAATAAAAATTTTAAGGAATTCCAAATTTTGACATAACTGCAGCTGTTTTCTATTTGCTCCCAAAATTCAGGTTTTGCATTAATCCTATTAAGTTAACGTTGGGTCCCCATTATTTTTGGGTTAAAACTATTTCATATTTTTTGCAAATTCTGAATTTGTTCGTCACTCTAATAATTGAAAGAAAATACACCTTCTGCAGTAACAAAAATTCCATTTTAGACTGCATAATTTTTCTAAGCCAGTTTTACTGGCTTTTTAAACCTGCTAAAGTGTAGTCACAGTTTCAAACTCTACATTGGCCATCATTTGTTCTTTAATGTCAATTAATGATTTTAAAATTGCTGACTTTATTTCTAAAATTCTTTCAAGCATTGCCAACAAACTATTCCATCGTGTTTTGGTCCCGGAGATTCCTGGGAACAGAAAAAGTACAGAAATCTTATGAGATCCCGGGAAAGAAACCCTATTGTATATGTCTTTAAAAAGTTTCATCAGATATTAAAGGATATATTCGAAATTAAAAAGCAATCGTAATAAAAATCTTGTTTTCATAACAAAGGAAAAAAAGAAAAATGTGACATTTTCTAGGAAACTAAGAATCGAATGATTTAATTTATCAGCATTTCTTTAAAAAAATTATTTACTAGAAATATTTAGTCAAAAGGGGACAGAAAATTCATTTCAAATTAATTCATTTGAATTGATCAAAACAAAAATAACAATATTTTTTTTCTTCTTCATTCTTATACCATAAAATATATTTTGAATCATATACTTAATCTAGGTAATCTACCTTTAATCTATATAAATGGATATTGGTAATTTACTATTGGAATTAGTAATTATTAATAATAAATGATAATGCATACATGTTATTGGTAATGGGCTAATTTATATGGCGTAATAGTCACATGATAAATCATGTGTTTCTGTCCAATAAGTTCATAAATTCATAAACTTCATAGACACAAGGTAAACGCAATCACGTGTTTCCAGCCAATGGGCTCAATTCATGTAACATCACCAATCACATGATAATGATAACCGTTCGTTTTTAGCCAATCGTTCAAAATCTCATATGATGCCACAGCCTCACAACAAAAGCAAACATGTGTTTCCAGCTAATCAATTCATGCGCTTCGTTGTTGCCAACTTTTGCTTTTTTCCGAAACTTCCTTTTAAAAAACACATATTTGACAACAATAATAACGCACATAGGTAAGCAAAATGCACTTGATTTAAAAGTACATGCATAATATAAGAACTTTTTTTGAAGAAGAATCTTAAGCATGTACATCTTTACACAATTCTCAAATTTGAAATTTTAGCTAAATTTTATTATTAGAACATGTACAAGTTAAATGTCAGTTTTGAATTCAGTGGAGTACACATGATTCCATTTATCACGTGACCATTATGAATTGAGCCTTTGGCATTATATGTGATTCTGAAATACGAGATCGACACTGATTTACCGAATGATTTTAAAATATTGAGTTAGTATCATCTCATAATACGCTCAGATCTCGAGAAAACTTTGAGAGCCTGTTTCATTTTTTTAGTACAGCAACCCCTTTCCCTATTCCTCTCAACAGTCGTTGGTAGAACCAGGCTCAATCTCTCAACTGGACACCATCAGCGAATTTAAACATTGCACAAAAAGGGCCTCATTAACATAGGAATTTTAATCTTTTTTAATATATTTTCACATATCTTTTTTTATCTTCAAATGGTTTAGAATACTTTTGATCGTTATACGTAGCGTGACAGTAAAATAACTGGACTAATCTTAAAATTAGCTTTATTGAAATCAATCTCCAAATACCTTTTGATCCCTTGAACATAACTCCCCTTCCCTATCAATACATAGCTGTAATGGAGTTTTCCACTGTTCAATTGTCACCATCTTCAGTAAGAATGCCATTTTTAACTTCACCTTCCTAGAGACAGACAATTTGTTCCCATCAATGCATTTTTCACTTTAAGTAAAAGAAAGTAGTCGTGTGGTGCGAGATCTGGTGAATACGGTGGATGCTGGAGCACAGTGATGTGTTTGTTCTCCAAGGCACAGGCAGGGAATTCAATTGTCACACCTTGTAGGCCACGGTAGCCAATGGTCAGCGTTGTTGTAATCGGATTAAGGGGGATACCCCAAAAGCATAGTTAAGTAGTTGTGCTGATGGACGTTCAGCTTGTCGAAGTTGGACATCCTCACATTGGCATAGTGTAGAAGTTTGGAGAGAGGGACACTAACTCATATGCCGGCCTTTGGCATTTGACTACGGTTCAAAGACTACAAGGCTCATTGACGATATTTCTAAATGTGATGTTACTAAACAGTCTATCAATTCCGAATACTATTTTACTTGGATAAATAGACGCCAGTTTGCATTGACAAAATAGGAGATAATAGCATTTCTTGTTCCATACCCCGTACAACCTGATGGACAAAATAAAACATAAGATTAAATTGTTCAATTTCGTACTATATCATAAGTTAAGGTATTCGTTAAATATTACAATTTCGTGATTTTTCATTGGTAACAATGCTAGCATGGTGTGGAAATCTGGAAAAGGGAGGTGCCAGCCTTAGTGTCCTCCTCGTCACTTGGCTCATGTTGCTCCAGACTGTGACGTTAATAAACAGACAGACAATTGTTTGGAACAAGTCTAATTTTTTAATGTACTAAGCCGTCATAACTGATACAGTTAGATCATTTTTTTAATTTCAGAAATCTACATATTATGTTTGAAAAATGCTGTTATATAGAAATTGTATGGACTTTCATTTTTTGTGAACTATTATTACAGTATTCGCAACATTTCCTTTTAGAAGAAGTTATTTGTTTTCATGTAACTATTATTTAAAAATTTCTTCTTACGAGAGGGGGGGATGAATAAACCTTCCATAGCCCTTTAAGACCCAGCCCACAAATTTGTGCTGGAACACTCTGCGTTCCGGGGGAGAATTTTTTTTTCCAGTGTCATTCGGGTCAGTGCAGTGTTAATTTGAGTGAATAGAAGATTTCACCCTTTCGTGGGTCATTTATTTCTCTTTTTGAATTTCTCGTAGTTTTTTACGTTTTATTAACAATTAAATAATAGCATTTAAGGAAATATATTTTATTTTGCCTAATTTTATGTCTACATTTAAATTTTAGGGGTGGAAAGAATACTTCTCCAGGAACCATTTATCGTCATAAAGAAACTTAAATTTAATGGTGACTATTTGCCATTAAAACATGAGAAGCATGTTGCAATGCACAAGGGGACACATGTAGTGGGTACTCTTTTCTTGTCGTCCTACATGTCTATATTTGGAAATCATCTTTGGCATATGATTTCCCACACTGACAAAGAGCACATCATCCGGAACTACACACTTCTTGGTTTGGAAGCTAGCAGGATGTCCTTTCTTTTTTGTTGAGGAATATCCATCTATTAGCTGACGAGTTAACACTATACGGAATATCAGCTGGTCTAATCTTCTGTTTCTTTTGTTTACTTGCCACAGTAGGAAACTATTTATGATGGTAAAGTCAATAAGAAAATAAAAGATATACACATTTTACAGATGAACTTTTATTTAGTATCTTTCTTTTCTGTGATGAAAGTGGTCAACCCCTCCCATGACATCGTTATATACAGCGACAGCTTTTGGACAAGGTACTTCTTATTTAGAACCATCTTTTTTTTTGTCCGATTTACAGATGTCATAATCGCTGGATTATGTGCAGTAGCACAAAACTGAAGCGGGGATCAGTGTTTTTATCGATACAATAGCAAGACTAATGTTTTATAATGGGTTTTGCGCTTCCCACAGGTGTATTTTGTGAGACCATGTAGATATGGGAAGTAATCTTTCCAAGGCCCGCGAAAGGTTCGGGTCTTAAAACGATAAGAATGTCTAACCCGCACGATAATGCCCGGTGGGTCCTAAGGGGATAAGGTGAGTGTAAGAAATTTTTCAACACTTAAGAAATGGAATGATTTTTCTTTGTTTACCCAAAATTGTTCAAAGTTAGTAACTTTCTAAATAATTCTCTTATTAAATGTAGCTTTGATCCGGGTAAAGCTTTACTGAGCTGGTATAAATAAAACATTCATTTTATCTTGCAGTAAAAATCAAAACTGAATAACGACTAAAACAATAACAATTATGAGAGAATAAAATTGACGATTTTCGTATTCAAAAAAATTCGTAATTTGTATTCACGAATATTTTCTATTTTTTTTAAAAAAATGCACATTTTTTAAAAAAATTATATATGAGGATGAATTTATAGAAAAATAAAAAAAGAGAATTAGCTCGTATTTTTAAAAAATAAAATACAATCAATTAGATATAATTGTTTTTTCCAACAACTGTTCTATATTTGAGTATATAATGTCTCTTGATATTTCTTATGGGTCACTTAAAATGTTTTAATTTTCTCAATAAAACAGTTCTTCTATTGATCACTAAACATTCAACGTGTTAAGAGAAATCACTTCAGTTTCACTAAATAAAAATTGACATTTCGCAACTGCAAAATTTATATTTCGAATGGCAACAAGAAATTCAAAACCAAAACCAAATCTAGTCTCGAAAGGAAGTATTTAATTCAAAAAGAAAAGGAATCGTTCCCCTCTCTTACGCCATTTATTGCCAAATGTGGCAACCTCTACATGCCTGAATATGTACAAACATGCATGGCCAACGGAGGATCTGAGGAGCATTAATATTTACGTCACATTTCTTGAGCAAATCCTGGATCATTTGTGGATGACGTTTTTACTATGCCTCGCCTACCTTTTTTTTACAAAAATGGAAGCTTCGTGCCAGAATTGGCTACTTATTCAACTTGGCGAGCAGAAATATTCCAAGCAAAATGTTTTCTGTAAAGTAGCAAGTTCTCTCATAAAAAAAAAATAATAAATAAAAAAAAAAAGCAAGTTTCTTACAGAGTTCAAAAGGGTGGATCCTTTAAAATGTGAAATGTTTATTGTGTATATGTATACTGTAAATTTAAAATAACTTATGTGAAACAGGTTTCACAGTAGAAATTCATTTTTTATTGCGACTGAGCTAAATATTTTCATCTCTTTTTATCTGTTAAGAATGATAGAAACTGGTTAGAAAAATAACCAGCTTGTTGTCAATGGTCATATGTGGTATGAAAATTTGCCTTTTTTTTTTTTTTGCGTTTAGAAATATTTTTTCCCCTAGAAAAGGTGTCACGTGCAACAATGTCTCCTCTAGAATTACTGGAGTGAAATTTAAGGATTGCAATCCAAAATTGTGGTGCGAACACAGGGACGTCTTAACACTCTTTGAGGCCCTGGGCCCAGAGGATTTAAGATTTTTGGAAGCCCTGGGCCCCTATACACAAAATAAGCCATACCTGAGATCTTAGAAAGTAAACGGTAGCATGCATTGTCAAATACTCGTTCAAACGGTAATATGAAACAAATAAATGTGTACGACTCACAATCTCAAAAATCTAGGCACGAAACGACTCGACCGATGGCTACATTTCGACTAAATTAGTTGAATGATTGTTTATTGTATTACGCCTAGACGTGTGTGTGGACAACGGTCATCACACAATAACAAAGTCTTACCACTTTTACCAGTTGACCCCGTTGGTGTGATATGGTAGTTAGAAGAGGGGTGCCAGCTCAGATGTCGTCTTCGTCACTTGAACATGGTTCAAAATTACGAGGTCCGTCGCCAAAAGCCCTTGTGTAGCTTAACAATGTGACTTTAATATTCCCTCACTCACTTAACCAGTTGACATGAGGTTGAAATTCTCTGTTTTTCGGAGAATATGTACGGGAATAATCCCGGGCTGGGAAAGGTTGACTCAGCCTTTCATCCCTTCTGTGGATCGATAAATGAGTACCACGCTTGCTTGGGAACTAAACACTGAGGGTTTCGCGTCAGACTGACCACTTGACCGAAACATCTGCACATGCAACCCAGCGCCTAAGGTCACATAAACTGAGATAGGCACAGCAGGCCTTGGCCTCACCACTGAGCATCACTGAGTTCAGCATGTACGGGAAAAGTATTTAACCATTAAAATTATCTGGATCATGATCTTATTTAGAAAGATTCGTGAGCAAAATGAGGCCCCCACTGAGAGTGAGGCCTTGGGCCCGGGCCCAGTTGGCCCATGCCTTAAGGGCAGTTGGAAAACTAAAATCTTATTTTTTTGACAATTTGAGATTTTAACATTTTCAAGTTGCATACTCTAAAAATACTTTACTTAAACCTCTAGGGAAATTAGAAGCCCTTAAAACCTATTTTTAAATAATTGGTGAAACTGGGCCAAGCCTATTTGAATGGCGAAAAATGTAAACAAAGCACTTCTTTTTTGCTTGAAAGTTGAACGTCTGATATAAACCAAAACATATATCTTTTATTGTAAATTGAGCCTTTTATTTTTTTTTTTTACTAGCCAATTATAAGCCTTACGTATACATTAAAATTTTTTATCCAAAAGGGAAAATTTGATGCTCGATGTCCCTTTTTCTGAGAAACTATTGTTCACAGGTAAATTTTTTTATGATATATTTATAATGATGGCAAATTAACTGAAACGATTTTTTTAAAAAACTCAAAAATTTTTTTTTTACAAATTTTTATGTGAAAAATGGGTCAAATTTCCTGTTTTGAAAATATTTCATAAATTATTAAAAATTCAAAATTTAGCAAAAACCCCACTTCAGAATAATGAAAAGGATGTACTCTAATTTTGAAATTCAAGCATGTACATATAACAGATTTTGAGAAAAGATACAGCGAAAATAGCCAATTTAACATTGTCAGTATAGAGAGAGAGAGGTTTCCAACTCTCCTTATACGTACGTCCCTGGGTGCGAAACGGAAAACTCGACATTTTAGTTTTGTTTCATGAGTAAATAGCATAGACCCGGGGTGGGCATTAAATCGATCGCGATCGACCGGTGGCCCTCCAAGGCATTTTGTCGTGACCGCCTTCACTAAGATCTAATAACCATATGAAGGTCTAGAAATATTTTAAAAATAAGGAGAGAAAAAAATCGAATCACAAGAGAAAAAGTTCGTTACATAGAAAATGTACTTGGATATTTGGAGGTTACTTTACAAAGAAAATCGTAGCAGTTTCTTACTTCCAAAAAAAGCTCGCTAAATAGAAAAATTCGCAAAATAGAGGTTAGTAAAATGGAGGTCCGACTACATTGTAGACTTTTTGTTAGATCACTACACCTACGCCACTGGGTGGACCGCAACACCTTGAAAAAATTAGAAGTAGCACGTACCTTGGAAAAGTCTGCCCACCCCTGGCATAGACGAAGTAGAATAGACCAGTGATCCGCAACCCCCGGTCCGTGGATCGGTACCGGTCCATGGATCAAATGGTGCCGGGCCGCCTAAAGAACATTGAAGTATTGCCATTTTATTTAAAGTGGTGCTTTTCTCTCGGATTTGCGCAACTTTCCAAGGAAATCACTTTATGTTCCACGTTAAATCGCTTTTATTCATTTTTGGTGTAACTATATTTTATTCTGAAGGCATATTTGAATGTAAAACTAAATTAGAATTTTTAAATCAAAACAATCTAAAATATAAACAATCAACGTGTCCCACCCTCAGCGGGCCGTGGTAAAATTATCAAACGTTGACCGGTCCGCAGCGATAAAAAGGTTGCGGAGTACTGGAATAGATTATCAGTAACAAATTAACCTCTTGTGTACCATGTATTTGCTAGTGGATACATGCTATGTATAAGGAAAAGTCCCATTGTAATCTCATATGAATACATGATTTATTTAGGTGTACAAACAGTGTAACCAGCACATAAAACATTATAAACTAGATTTTCTTTTATTAGAATTATGTAAAGTATCAAAAGTTAAGTTAAAATGTCAGGGTTACAAAAATTTGAAAAAAATAGTAAAATTAAAATTTAAAATCTTTGTGAAATTGCTGGAAACTAAAAGCTTTTTTACATGCGTTACATAAATGAATTGTCAATATTGTTCCATTTCTTCATATTCTTCATCACAAACATTTAAATCCGTATCACTGTCGTATTCATCGGTTTCTGGCAAATATTTCATTCAGTATCACTTTCGTTGAAATCTAAGACGATGCCATATTGGCAAGAAAAAGTAAAAAGAATCAACAAAAATAGTTATACAAACTTTGGGAAGCGAAATGAAAACACGAACGGACGTGAGCCTTAGACAGAGTCAAAAAGAAAAATGAATGTGCGTCATAACGTCAAGGTCGGTATCTCCTAAAAATCTAGGATTTGTGGGGATATTTTAGAAAGCTCAGTCTGTGGTACGCGCAAGGGGTTAAAGCCACTGCCGAATGACAAGGACGACCTGTCTTCAAAATTTTTTAATTACCTTACATAAAGAATTTGGGACCAAATATTATTTCGAATGTAGGCATGCCCATTATTTAACATTAAATGGAAAAAAAAAAAATGATGAATAAATAGTACTCTCTCTCTCTCTCATTTATGTACTAACAACTGTAAAGGAGATTCATATATTACTTCGAAGAACATATTTATAGAGGTATGTTTAAAACACACATGCAAATCCTTCTTGTATTTTTTACGAAATATTAAAAAATCATTCTAAATATTCTGTTTTAAAGAATAGCTGAATTGTCTTCAGTATCTCTTTTAATGTTCCATAATAATCTGCTTACTACTTGCTACTTATTTTTTCTGCAATGTCATATGATTTTAATAATGCAGTCAAGGGTGATTTGCGATTTTTAGATTGCGTGAAATCGCTAATTAATATATTTCGCTATATTTATGTGCAACATGATAATAGACTAATCCATAGAACTGTATGTGAAAAAACAAACGTGAAATCTTTATTGCCCTTGCTTGGAGGGTTAATCTACTAACCTACTCTGGGAAGGTTCATATACTCCACTATTTACAATATATGATTCAAAACAGTGGCGCACACAAGGGGGATCCTAGGGGCTGGACCTCCCTCCCCAAGGCCTTGATTTTTTTTCGATTGATTATTATTCTAAGTAAAATTACGTAAAATTTAATTATCTGTTATTAATCCTTAATTTTATTAATTAATGCTAATTATTTATTTGAATATGAGTTTTTTAGTGTTTTTTAGTCCCGAAAATCGACAAAATCAAAAGAAGCATAATACAAGAATGGCGGACTTTCGACCCTGGATCCCCTCCCCCTTGAAAAATTCCTGTGTGCGCTACTGATACACAATATAAAATTATATATATATACATAATATATAATTTTTTAACCAAATATCAAACTATCTGTAATCTTCCTATTACTATCCTGTGTGTGTGTGTGTGTGTGTGTGTGTGTGTGTGTGTGTGTGTGTGTGTGTGTGTGTGTGTGTGTGTGTGTGTGTGTGTGTGTGTGTGTGTGTGTGTGTGTGTGTGTGTGTGTGTGTGTGTGTGTTTAAAATTACTAAAAGTTAATTCAAATAATATAAGTAATCTCACGACTAGGTAAGAAAAGAAAATTGAATACATTAATTATATTAGTAAATCTGATTAAAAATTAATCGAGAAATAAATAATTATTTATTACTTCTAGGGAGTATTAATTCCTTATTGAAATTGATCGTTTTTTTAATCACAGTATCTGAAATATGATGCTAAAATTAATAAGAAATTATTAATTTTTAACAAAAATAAATTATTTAACAATAGTAGTATTAAATTAGTAGCCTCGGATTCGAAAATAAATGTCACATTCCACAACGTAAATATGTTGGAATCATTTATCCAGGGGAAAAAAAATGGGTTAAGTCGGAACTCTTCAATTGAAGCCGCTCCTTTGTAAGTACCGCCGAAAAACATATATATATATGTCGTGAAAATAAATCAGTCAATAAAAAATGCATTCAAATTTCTCAACAATAGAAAATGTTTTTTTTACGTAACAAAAAAATTCTCTTCTCTGAACTGTGGAACGATAAGAAAAACACATGTGTGTATCTGCCTATTAATTTATTTTTGCATATACACACAGGGTCGAGGAATTCAAGAGAAAACATATCATTTACTCACGACGAAAATATTTCATTTTTTTGTATTAAAATGTTTGTGTTTTTAGTTCTTATGCAGATCAAAAGAAGATGCTAATTTAAACCAATAACAAGCCATTAATGCTGTTATTAATACTTGATTGATCATCTTTCAAATGCAGAAGAGAACCACGCAGTTAACTGATAGGTTCTTTCGAAAAAAGCTGTAATTAGTTTTAAATGCACATGTATAAATCGACAAGAGCACAAATTAAAAATTCTAGCTAGCATGGAACACCACAATACAAAAATCTGTAATTATAATTTCGCATAAGAGAAATGAAAAGCACAGTCACTGTAAGACATTTGACTTCTATGTGTTGCTTCCTTGCATCTTGTGTGTAAAAATTCTTTTATTCTTATATTCTTGTAAGAATCTTCTGGGACATTCTAAAAAAAAATCTTGTCAAATAATCCTCTCAGACCAGTAGCGCACACGGGAATTTTTCAAGGGAGGGGTCCAAAGTTAAAAGTCCACCATTCTTGTATCATGCTGCTTTTGATTTTGTCGATTTTCGGGAACAAAAAAACAGTAACTAATTATTGAATAAATAATTACCATTAACTAATACAATTAATCTTTAATTACCAATACTTAATTCAATTTAACGTACTATATACTTAAAATTATAATCAATCGAAAAAAAATCAAGGGCTTTGGGGGGAGTCCGGACCCCTAGGGCACCCCCTTGTGTACGCCACTGTCTCAGACTCTTCTGGATTTTTCAGGGTGCCATTATTTTTGTCGCCAAATTTGGAGATTTGACGATATTAGAACACTAAATTTGTCTCTCCAATGTCACTTCTACTCATTTATTATAAGTGAAAAGGTATATTTTGGTCTATAAATGATCTTTCAGGCCAATAATACTATTTCGGTAGAGAAACGAACAAAGTTCGAATCCACAGAGCAGCCCTTATAATTCCGTATAACATTAGAATTTTTCGAAATTAGAATTTGAATCGAAATATCAACAAATAGAGGCTCACAAAGAATTAAAACACGGCCCTTCAAAAGAGTTGGAAAAACAAATAGACGGAAAATATTCTCTATATTTGGATCAACATATATCTGATTACTAAGTTTTTCTTGCAAGAAGATCAACAAGAGTAACAATAGATGCAAGTTGGCTGACGTTAGTATGCAGGCTGTGATGAAAATTTTAACAAGCTATCCCATTCCTGATTTCAAAAATAAATGTAGAAAAGTATAGTAAGGTATATTTTCTCATAATACTGATTACAAAATGAAATGTGATTACAGCTATAGATATGAAATATTTCACAATAAATAAATTGAATAAATCTGCAACTATTTTATTTATATATTGATTGATTTTATGGTATAATTTACACATGCAAAGTTAACTAATGAATGTAATCATTTAAAAATGGGACGGCCCTTCGGTATTTTCCACCTCTACAATGTGACCCCTCGAGCCTGAACAATGGGCTCAATTCATGTGACGTTACAGTCATATGATAATGATAACCACGTGCTTTTAGCCAATCAGTTCAAAAACTCATGTGACATCATAGTCACACGATAAAAGCAATCATGTGTTTCCAGCTAATCAGTTCATGTGCTTCACTGTGTGTTGCCAACTTTTGATCTTTTCAAAAACTTTATCTTAAAAAGTACAAATTTATCAGCAACAATAACGCATAAAGGTAGCCAGAATGCGTTCTACTTAAAAGACTATTCACAAAATAAATAAATTTAAAAAAAATTTATTTTAAAATCTTTTGCAGAATTTTTTTATGACAATTGAACATAATTACACAATAATGAAATTTGAAATTTTATCTTACAAATAGAACAACAAGTACAATTACTTTTATGTCTTTTAAATTCAATGAGGAACACGTGCTGTTCTTTATTATGCGATCGTCATGAATTGAGCACACCACCCACCCCTCAACTAGTGTATAATCGACCATGAAGCTAAAAATATTAATTTTTAGCGGCTTAAATACGAAGAAAGAAGTAATTAAAAAGCTCCAGGGCTAAGATTCATTCAAATATTGTAACTCGTTGAAGTTATTGAACAAAAACTATATTAAAATGAGGCAAGGAATTTAAATTTCAAGACTTAATTGTCAGTTCAAGTGTCATTTCATAATCCAATCATGCTTCGGCAGGGAGAGAAATAATTGGTCGCGAACTGTTTATTTTAGTCTACTATTGCCCCATCAATTAAGTAAAGATTGCATCGTACTTATCTTCATATATAAGTCAGGATTGAAGCATGTTTTGGGGGTTGAATTTATTACTTCTACCTTTAATGAGTTTAGTTGAATTTGACTTGGTTCTTGAATTTTTGCTGCGGAAAAATTTGCTGTCTTTGTAGTTTAGATTTTAAGGGGATTCACCCAAATGGCGGCCAGTTTTTGAGCATTCTTAGGGGAATTTTTGACGACCAGTAAAAAGATAGAATTTTACGTTTTTTATCATTTATTCATATGTATTTTAAGAATATGTATATAAATGTTTTAGTCAGAAATATTTAATAGAACTTGAGTTATAGCGCTTTGAACAGAGACTCCTAAAAAAGGGACGCTCACTTCCTCCACGATTCCGGCTGATTGGCTCATCCGAAATAAAAAATTAACGGTGTTTTAATTTAAAAGCTTAAATGCACAGAATGAGCTATACTCAATTGAAAATATGAAAAATTGGATTTTTGGTAGACCTCTGAAGAAAAAGTTTCGAATTTCACGGGGGTTTTTTGTTATGTTTTTGTTATGAAAAATAGAAATATTTCGAATTTTAGAATGATCGTTGTCCGTTTGTTGCGTATATATGTGCTGAGTCTACCCTATAAATTTGAAGTCATTCGGTCAAACTGTTCTTGAGATATGATGGTGGAAAGTGTGAAAAACACAGTTTTGAGAAAAACGCGTTTTATAAGTCCCATTAAAACAATGAAAATCTTAACTTAGCGCTACTAACAACTGCTCTCCTAACACCAGCTTCTTTATAATGACTTCGAATTTTAAAAAATCACTTTACCACCGTATTCTAGACATATTAAGGAAGCAATTTATGAAAAAAAATTTGTTTTGATTTTAATGCCTGTTTTACGACATTCTGATAATGATGATAATAATTCCCGAAATGATTTGTCCATATTGATGTATTCTTAAAGTGTAAATAAAAAATTTCAATAAATACACTGAGAAAATTTTTTTATGAAATGACCTTAAAATAAAAAAAAATTGTAACATTAGATAAAAAAAAATACCTGAATGGAAGCGAGTAAATTCAAAGTATCAAAGGATTTTAGAATTTCAAAACATCAAATAGAAAAATTTGGACATTTAAATGAACAGCACTTGAAGTGTTTTATTTTTATTGCGAACGATTCAAATTTTCTTTTTCTGGACTACGTGACAAGAATCAGCTGCGAAATGATTCATGTTTAGAGATATGAAAAATTTAACTAAGAATTTGAACTGATAATATGCTTTTTGTTCCTTATTTAGCTCAATAGTGATAAGGCTGCAATATTGCAATTTACCTAAGCAACATTTACATTTTTATTAAAAATATTTTACTTTGTAGCAGCGTTGTAAATCAATACACAGATACGGAAAAGGTTCAAACTTTCAAAATATTCTGGCGTTATTTAAGTCCCTAGGAACAAATCGTCTTAAAATAAATAATTTTAAAGGAATTGTGATTTCCCTTAAATGGATTCCCTATCCTAAATCCCGCATTCAAGTGTTGAAGATTTTAAGTTTCTTTTCCTTTTTTTATAGAAAATAGATTCATTTTGAAAATTTTAAAGTAATTAATGACAACCATTATTAATAAAAAAAATAGTGAATTTTTCATTTATTATTGTTATATACCCCTTATTAATTCGGTGTTTTGAAAAATTTGGAAATATAATTTATAAGTCTTATTTATAATTATATAAATTTCACTCTTAACTCTATTTAGACCAGGGATACTCAAACTTTTTTTCTACTGGGCCACATACATATGTCAGCTATTTCACGCGGGCCGCATTCATATGTTAGTTATTTCATGCGGGCTGCAACATGAAGATAAAAGGGGAAGAAGCTTTAAAGGAGAGAAATGCTTTAATATCAAGATAACATTGTAAATCTAAAATGTGGAAAATTGATCAAAATATTATAACTCCTGTTTTCTTTTTTAATTATTTTTTATTTTTGTCACTAACACTAAATTAGAAGCATTTAAGAAACATTTCATCACAATTTTTGCATAAGTAAACGGTTTCATACAATTACCAATAATATAACAAATTTCATAGGGTGCCTTTGTTACCGCTGTGACATTACCACTGACAAAACACTTTTTTTTGCAATTGTAAAGATTATTCAAGACAAAGCCTAATTATCACCTCTTGCAAAGAGATCTTCGAGGAAAAGTGTCACTGAATGGTTCCTGTTTATTGGTACTTTTAAATACAGAAACTTTCATGACAAATCAAACAATTACTGATCCGTGCTCGTTTTTCACTACAAAATAGTCAACTTGCCAATCGTCTTGAAACAACGTATTTTCTTCGAATATTTTTCGCTTGCAAGATATGAAAGATAGTTAAAATTAGTTTCATTCATAAAATGGTCGCTACTTCACTGTTGTCTATTATCACTAGTCAGAAAAAAATGTCTATTCGCACCCATACCACATTGAGAGCAAAAAGCAAAATTAATATATTTGATTTTTTAACACAAAGAATTTACACCAAATTTTCATAAATAAATAAATTTCTCAGAGCAATGAGCACGACCGGGCCACTTAAAAAGGTCTGGTAGGCCGCATGAGGCCCGCGAGCTGCAGGTTGAGTATCGCTGATTTAGACTGTTCCAACAAGCCCTCTAGTGACCAACCGAAGCGAGTTAGGATTCAATAAAGGGTAAACGCTTGACATCGTGCACAAATTCTTATTCAATTCTTTTTTCAAATCCTTATTTCAATTTCTTTTTCACTGAAATAATGTTATTGTTCTTCTCTAACTTAATTTAAACCAAAAAATCAATGGTCGTTGCAATAGCGGCAATTTTTATTGAACTCAACGCGAACCTCCAATAGTTGGAGCTACAACTGATGACTACGACTGATTAATTCTGTTGTTGCTGTTTCTTATCTTCGAAAGATCTTACGTAAGTCAGATCAGCTGAAGAAGGTTGTTGACCGTCAAAAAATCAATAATAATAAGGAAACCAAATGTTAAGCCCCCTTTAGAAAGTCCGATGCATCTCAGAATGTGATCCGGTGAAGCTGGATGCTCACAGTATTTCTTACAAGTGGGGTGGATTTTTCTGCCACTTTCAAGGAGACATTTCAGGTGACCACTTGTTAGCTTAGCCAGAGCAGTTTGGGAGCCACGGTGATATTTGATTTCCCGAAGGGAGCCAAGGGATGTGTTCCTGTGTACCATTGATGCGTAGGTAGAGTATGCCATTTTCAATTTAGTTTAGATCTTGCATATTAAAAAGTGGGAAAAGAAAAGATAATTTTAAAAAATTATCAATTTACTGAAAGTAAACAAACTAATAATTTCTGGCATAATAAAAATAAAATATACTTTTGCACTGACATAATACACTTATAAATGTATCAGTACTGTATGATGTATTTTATAATTAATTTACAAAATTAAGTTAAGAACAATTTTAATAATTACCGATGACCCAATAGGCTTGCCATATATAAAATTATACAAAAAAATTAACACTTAACTTAATAACTTGGCCTGTTTATTATAAATCCCTTAATTGCTGATTAAAAGTAACGCAATTCGCTTCCCAATGCCACCGTTTTCCACGTCCGCGTCCGTATGTGATGTATGGGGGGAGAGGAATGAAAAATAGACAGATCCTCTGAAATAAGTAAATCCTTCGCAGACTCTGTCAAGGGCTTTTTATTGCATTCCAAAGCCTACGGAATAATTTTATCAATAGCAGTGCACAAAAAGATCCTACTTCGGAAAAACATATATATACGTCCGGGGTAATTAACGCTTTGGTTGAGCGAGGCATTTATATAGGCCGGTAGCACTTAATAGGTTAAAGTCGTATTGCAGCTTTAGTTCAATTCAATGCATTGTTATTGTATGGAGGGAGGCCCACTGAATATTATGACTGAAAATTGGGTCACAAATATTGAAAGTTTGAGAAGCTCTAATGGCATCGACTTAAAATCTACACGAGGACTATTGGTGACAAACCTCATAATTTTGAATAATATTCAAGCAAGACTCATTAAAAAGAAGATGGCTGAATGAGGTCCCTCCCCATTATTATAAATTTCACATCATAATAACGTCTTAAAACTTCTTCATTCCCCGGCCTTTATGCAAAAGTAAGCCCCACCAGCGATTGTTTTAAGTAGACAGACTACAGCATGAGTTGTCAAATATTCGTACAAAAGGTAACTCGTAAGAAATATATGTGCGTGACTCACAAACATACGCACAAACCGACTAGACCAGATAGCGACTTGAAATTGAAGATATAGGGTGGGGAGTGGCCCCAAAAATTTTCCCCCCTCTGCAAAGTCAGGTTTGGAGCCCCCCAAAAAAACCCTTGCTTGAGTCACCCAATTTTTTGGGTTCTCGATCCTGCCCCCCCCCACATGCGGGGTTGCGGGCGGGGAAGCTCTTTTGGGGCCCCGGGCCTAGAAAAACTAAAAATTTTTTTTAAGGCCCTGGCCCCCATGCAAAAAGTAGGCCCACCAGATACCCTTTAAAAAAAGCAGTATATTGCATGCGTTGTCAAATATGTTAAACGGTAATTTGAAACAAATAAATGTACACGACTCCCAAAACCCATTAAACCCAGGACAAAATTTTCCCACCCAAAGGCCGTATTTCGATTTAATGAATTGAAGGATTTTTTATGGTATTAGGCCAAGGCCTTTCATCACACAATAATATGTTCTTATTACTTTAGTTGATATGCAGTTTGAAATTCCCCGTATTTTGGAGAATATGTATGGGAATAATATTTGACCATTAAAATTATCTGGATAATGAGCTTTTTTAAAAAGACTCGAAAACGAGGGGTTGTGACGTCATGCGTCTTTCTGCTAACATAACTCCCATGTTCTTTGACGGCCACGATTAATGGCAAAACTTTTCCAACCCAATACCAAGAAGATAAACGAACAAAAAGTAAATGGGAAAATACATGGATAGAAGCGATGATAAAAATATAGCGTGGCAAGCTTAGATATAGCGTGGCAAGCTTAGATATAGCGTGGCAAGCTTAGATATGCGTGGCAAGCTTGATATACGTGGCAAGCTTGATATACGCGGGAAGAGAATTTGTGTGGAATTATTCTGATCATAGCGGGCAAGGCTTAGTGTGAAATCTTACAGATCAAAAGTTTTTTAGTCCCATATTTTTGGAAAGAATAGAAGCCTAAGATAAAGAAGTTGGAATCATCATATATAAAGTTCAAAATACCATTCTCTAGGTAAAGGAAGGAGAACTGAAAAAAAGGTAATATTAGATATATAAATAATTAGATGAACAAGTTTAAGTAATGATAATTGAGATAAGGATCTAGTTGCGTGATCTGACTTATGAATACATTGTTTAATTTGGGCGTTGGAGGCTCTCACTTTAATTAAAGGCCCACTCAAATTAAATTTAAGTAATATAGGGTATTCTTAATAAAAGTTGTATTAAAATTATTATGTATATCATTTGAGTAATCCACACACTCTAACTTACGCGGAACCAGCATTTTATGGTCTCCGCAGGATAGCTATCCATTAGCGTGTTTGAACTTATATGTATTTGGGTTGGTGTGTGTAAGGGTTGGCTGGGGTTTCTGCGCAAGGAGATGGCGCAAAGATTCCAGAAGGCATTGCGAGTTTATCAGTGTATCGATAATAACATGCAGAGGTCACTTGAAATCCCAAGTAATCTGTCATGGTAGCTTACTTAAAAAGTCATCTCAGGGAAGGGCTCAAAATTGGTATTCGGTATTTGGTTCGTTGTTAGTGCAAAATACAGCCACGGATTTTGTAACCAACTGGTAGCGAAGGCTTTCCCGCGGTCAAAAGCTGAGGGCTTACAGTCGGAGTTTATGCATCCCAGCGGGGAAGAAATCAGGATCCCTACTGATTTTTGTTTATAGATTACTAAAATAGAGAAAAGCTTAGAATTAGGAATGTCCCAAGCAGACTTAGTGGATCATATTTTAGTTCGACTCGAACCACAGATCCAGGACTACGTGGAGGTCAGAGGTCCACAAAACACAATACAACTTTTAGAAGTCTTGGCTAAATTCGAAGAGATATTCTTTACAAATTACAAGAGGTTATCAGAACGATAATATAGAAGAAGGGCGGGGTCAAAATGCGCATGGGATGCCTAATTTTACGGCTAATGGTAGAAACGGGAAATTTCTGAAATAAGGCGTAGACGAAATAACAGTAGAAATGGGGTTTTACGAGAATAGCCGTCAAAATAATAGAGGGGTTCGAGAGGGATAGGTTTAATAATAATGATCAAAGATTCAACAACAGGGGTTACTTTCATTTCGAAATGAGCGTGGTATTTTAATAGAGGACCGTAGAAATAGGGTTCAGTGAAAATTTCAATCAGGCGATAGGACGCAAAGGGACGGTTAAATATTGTAAGGTTAATGATCAGCCTCAAGAGGTGTCGACAAGAGAGACAATTAGACTTTCTCCGATGTAGCAGCACCGTGAGACTTTCACACGTTACTATTTCATTAAATAACACATTTTTGAAGCCTTATATAGGACACACCCGAACTTTGGAAATAAATCATTTATATCGGGAAGAAGTATATAGAAAATATTTTCTATAAGCAAATTCAAAATCACGAGCCCAGGTAATAACAGCACAGGGTGCGAAATGCCCAAACATGGGGATCGTAGAATTAAAATTCACATCAGACAATTCGAAAAGAAATTGGTCATTTCATGTGTGAAAGATTTAGAATACCCATGTATTATTCTGGGTAAATATCGATTCCATAAGTGCGTCAAGAATCGTACATTAGATTTTGATCCGTAAATCGTTGAAAGGTAAAATTCACTGGTTGAAGATAATAGGATAAATAAAGGAATTTTACACGTTAATGGGTCAGAAATGAGGTTTAAAATATAGACGGCTACAGTTTTACCGAAAAAGCATGGGAATAGTATAGTGGTGATAAAATTAATTGTGCCATAATCAGGGATTTGGTACTTACTTCGCGGGAACAATTAATAAATGAACAAAGCCGGTAAAATTGGGTCATATCTCGGTATTTAGAAAACTTGGAAGATAACTCGGTTAATGCAACGATATGTGAGAATTGGTCCACGATTTCCGTTTAATTGAAGGATTTATTATTTTATGCAGGAAACACGCAACGTCATTAGGTGAGAAATGCGTGTATACATTCCAAAATCTTTAAAGGAATGAATTAATGAGAGGAATTTCATGACGGCCGTCTTTGCGGGGCGCTTAGGCAGATTTAAAACGTATGCAAAATTCTAAGGACGTTTGTTATTTCCCCGTACATGAAATTTATTGATCAATATGTCTCTACATGCCATATGTGCCAAGTTAGCCTTCATAAACGCGTTACCAGCTGGTCGGTTAAAATCAATTATATCAAATTATCCAGGAAAACTGGAGATAGTGACGTTAGTTTTATTAGGCCGTATCCTATATCGAGAATAAGACGTAACCGCTATATTTTAAGTAATAACCGATCATTTTCAGCAAATGGGCTGAAATTATACCTCTTAAAAGGCCTCATCTCATTATAATAGCGGATATTATTTTTTTTTGACCAACTTTATATATCGCGTTATGGGCTCCAATAAAATTAATAAGTGATAATGGTCCCCAATTTATATCCGAAATTTTGAGCACTTAAGTGAAGATTAGGCATAAGGCATCGAGGCTGTTGCATATCGACCTACGGCAAATCGGACTGAAAAGAGTTAATCGAGATATAGGTACAAATGATTGCGAGAATTATGTTAATGATAAACACGATAGCGGGATCCAATTCTTACGTGAGTTTGCTTACGCTATTCGTACGGCGATTGAGATGAAACAGCAGGGAAAAACACCTGCTGAATTATTTTTAGGTCGAAAATTGATTACACCATTTCAAAACTAGTTATGATATCGGAAAGTTCAAAATTCAAAATTCAAGATATACAAGAAAAGTTTTAAAGAAGCTAGACTAAGTACGAAAATTAAACAGGAAGGTGGGAAAAATATTATAATAAACGTAGAAAGACTTATAAAAATAAGGTAAATGATTGGGTTATAGCGTGGAAAAACACACACCCTGTAAGTTCAGCGCTAACAAAGTATGTGCTAAATTTAAACAAAAATTTGAGGGACCTTATATAGAGGTCTTAGAAATTAAGAATAATAATAATATTGTAATATTAAATCAGGAAAAAAGATTAACAGTTAACGTAGATCAAATAAGAATATATCGTCATAGGAAATGTGACGAGGTCGGAGTCAAACAGGTATCCCAAAATGAGTATAAGATCAAGTCAGGAAACTAGTACTTCGGAAAAAGTACATCAAAAGGATTAAATGAGTCACAATATGGAAGAAAAATCTGCGGTGAAACGTAGGTTAGAGGCAAAAGGGATTGGTAACCAATCAAATCAATATAAAATACAGAGAGGACCCATAAAAACAAATCACTGGTCAGATCACTACCTAGTTCATTAGGGAATGAAAATAAAACAAGGATTTGGTCATAATAGAGGTATTAAAAGATCAGATTGTGTCGGGGGCAAGTGGACCACAAAGAGAGTGGCAAAGAAAGGGCAACAACAATAATAATAATAAAGACAAGTATCATCCAGTACTATTTTCTAGAAGCGGGAAAAAGAACAAAAGAGTGCACTGAAGTTACAAGATGAAGCAAGATACAGTCTAAGGCCACGACGGAGAACAGAAGAACCCCGACCAGCCAAGAACACAGTTGGTCAAGGAAAAGGGACGACAAAGGAGATTACAAACGCCCGCAACGAAGGTAGTACAACCGAGGAAAGAAATTGATGACACCTCATCGTTGGATGTGAATGTGGGAGGAAGCATATAAAATCAGGTTGTATTGTTTCATTTTTATGATCTTCCAACAAGTGGTCCGGAAAAATTATTACGAAGAAGTCTCAGGCGATGCTTAAAAGTTACCAAAAACCAGGTCAAAACACTACAATAGTGTTTGTTGAAAATTTTTGGAACTTTTGACTTGTTAAAATTTTTCTGAAGAAAACATTTGTAATCACACATTTGTTTTGCTTCGATGTATGACTTCGTGAGATGCGAAAATTCCTTTGGTTATTTGTTTATAATAGTTTGTGAAAATAATTTGCTTATGGTATATAATATGTGTATATATATATGTTGTTGTATTGTTATGTATTAGGAAGTTCGTAAACGCGGCGTAGTCAAGGCACTAACAATATAATAACGGCGCTACTTCATTGGGAATTTGTTGAAACCAGATGTGGGGATGGAAATGAAAATTTATTGTGATATAAATAATATATAATTGTGAAATTGATTAATATTATGAAATAGAGACTCAAGCAGTTTCATTTCAGGGAGACTGACCCTGAAAATCTTGAAAAGTATACGATTTATATCTTCAACAAGAAGGGGGCGCGAAAGTTCCAGCTCATATGCAGTGTTAGATTGAGTCTTGCGCACCCAGAATATTTGTTTTTTAGAATTTAAGTGTATAAATATTTTTAAGTAGTGGAAATGTAAAGTGAGAGTGAATAAATTAAACAGTAATTAATATGTTAGCCCTGGTGTGGAGTAAAATTTATTGTCACGAGGACACAGAATTTAAATTGAATATTAAAAATTTAATTCTAGATGAGTAATGAAAATTAAAGTCAAGATAAATTTTGGAAATTATAAAAAGTTAAAATTTAAGATTAAATTGCAATGAAATTAAAGTCAAGATAAATATTGGAAATTATAAAAGTTAAAATGAGGATTTAAGATTAAAATTTAAATAAAACTCAGAAAGCGAAGAAATTTAGAAATAGAGATTTAGACACGTAATTTATTAAGGGCATTGAGAGAACCCTTAAGTAAATCACGTTTTTCTTCTTGGAGGTTGTGACGTCTATCGCGTCTTTCTGCTAACATAACTCTATGTTCTTTGACGGCCACGATTATTAGCAAACACCAACCCAATACCGAGAGGCCAGCGAACACTAATATGTAAATGAGATATACTATAAAGGATAGAAGCTTTGATGATAAGATATAGCGTGGCAAGCTTAGATATAGCAGTAGCCAAGCTTAGATATATAACTTATTAATAGCAGAATATAGCGTGGCAAGCTTAGATATAGCAGCAAAGCTTAGAGATATAGTAGTGTGGAATTATTCTGATCGATGGCGTGACAAGGCTTGGTGAAATCTTACAGATCAAGGTTTTCAGTCATTATTTGGAAGAATAGAAGCCTAAGATAAAGAAGTTTGGAATCATCATATATAAAGGATTCATAGATATCATTCTCTAGGTAAAGGAAGGAGGGAACTGAAAAAAGGTAATATTAGATATAAGTAATTAGATGAATAGGATTATTAATGATAATTGAGATAAAGGATCTGGTTGCGTGATTTGACTTGAATACGTGATGGTTTTAATTTGGGCGTTGACTCTCACTTTAATTAAAATTGTCAATTGGGGTGAAGTAACATAAGTTATTCTTAATAAAGTTTAAGCCCATTAAGAATTTGTGCATAGCCTCATCATTTTTGATAATCCCACACCGAGCACGCGGAACTGGCACGACATGGTCATCACAGGATGGCTGGCATGTACTCGCGGGAGGTGAGCCACAAAGCTACGGGCCCCGAATGGCCTATGCCGTAAGACGTCCCTGCTTGCGGGGATGTACGTTACGTCATTGGTGATAGGTCTAAGCCTAGACATGCAATAATGCAGTTTTGCCATTGTTACCAAATGGCATATAGTTCGAAACTCCCAGTTTTTAGAAGAATATGTCCAAGAATAACAACTGACTGTCAAAATTATTCAAATAAGGATCTTATTGAGGCAAAGCCAAGAACGAGAGGATCTCTATGTCAAGGCTTTGAGTCTGGGCCCAGTTGGCCCTTGCCTTAAAACGTCTTTGCATTAGGTCAGTATGAGGATTCTGCATTAACAGATATAACGTCCATCAATTCCACCACACACGACGCTATCTGAATCCATAACTTTGCGTTTGAGATTCCATTAATTGGCTTCATAAATTTATTAACAGACAAAAATATAGAGAGAGTTGCAAGCAATATGTTTTAATAATTCAGTCTTAATAAGTATTTTTAAAAAAGAACGTAAGTTACCTTGTTATTGAGATAACAGGAATGAAATGCATTTCTACAACCCATTGCTTTTCCTGATTTGTTGTCATCCATAATCTCGTGTATTATATCATAGCTATCAAAAGTAAACACTGCTTCCAAAACGCTTCTGTTATCAGACCCTCTTAGCACTTTCTTGATCTCACGATGTTAAGAAATAAGATCAAGAGGCCGCAATCAGTTTCTTATTTTCAAACCCTTACGAGCTTCTTATTTGTCTTCATTTAATAAATAAAGATAGTAATATCTTTAATTGTTTGTTAAGTATAACTATTCTTTTAACCGAATGAAATCAACACTGGGTCAAAAAGGTTTGGTTTTCTAATGATCTCGCAGGATCTCTAAATAAAATAATATTTAAATGAAATGGTATTGGCTGTTCAAATAAACTCTTTTCACTTAAATTACCGTAAGACAGATAAAATAATTGTTCAAATAGAGTCAGGTGTTGTTCATTAAAAGAGAAGTCCAAATGAATTTAATATTACTTGTTGATTTGAATGAGGAGATTGTGTGTGTGTGTGTGTGTGTGTGTGTGTGTGTGTGTGTGTGTGTGTGTGTGTGTGTGTGTGTGTGTGTGTGTGTGTGTGTGTGTGTGTGTGTGTGTGTGTGTGTGTGTGTGTGTGTGTGTGTGTGTGTGTGTGTGTGTGTGTGTGTGTGTGTGTGTGTGTGTGTGTGTGTGTGTGGGTGGGTGGGTGGAGTGCTTGGGTGGGTGGGTGGGTGTGGGTGTGCAATGCTATTTACCTCTTACGGTATTATATAGACTATATCGAGGGTTCACAAACATTTTCCAAAGAATAATTTTCTGCATAGACCCATTACATTTTTTTCTATGATATACAGGATACAAGGTAATTATAATACTAAAGATAGCACAAAAGAACATAAGGATAACAGAATATACACAGAAAACTAAAAAAAGGGATTTATAAGATTTGTGTTTTATTTTTTTACTATATTTTATATGACGTTCACTTTAGATACTCATTCCAAAGCAAATCTACATATTATCTACATCAGTTGTCTCCGACCCAAGGTCCGTGGATTAAATAGTAGCGGGAGGTAGAAGGAACATTAAATTATTCCCATTTTATTTACTATGCTGTATTTCTACCCGTTTTTTGTGACTTTTTATGGAAATCATTTTATATTCCGTGTTAAATCACTTTACATTCATTTTTTGGTGTAACTGTATTTTATTCTGAAGACATCTTTACACACACACAATTAAATTAAAATTATTAAATCAAAACAACCTAAAATATAAACAATCGATGTCCCCTTCACTCACAGAAGTGGGCCGTGATGCAAAATTATCAAACGTTGACCGGTTCGCGGTGTTAAAAAAGATTGGTGGCGTATACACCAATATACAATAGCGTAGCGTACATCCGCTGTCACGGTTTAAAATCAATGTCACGTTATGGTTTTGTAATTCTTTGTAAGATCCGGATTGAGTTTAGTACAGTTTTGTACGGGGGCAATATTCTTTACGCCTCTGGATCTATATGTAATATTATCCATCTGCGTTCCTTTGGAAATGAGTATTTATTAATGTTGTACTATAAAGCAACACACAAAGGGCAGCGGCCATTCAAATATATCAAAAGTGAAAAAGAATGTACGCAAAAATTAAATAAATGTAAAATGTTCCACAGCGAGTTGTGCCTGTAAAAGCATGTTATATTAATGCGCTCTATAAATCAACGCGTAAGTTATTGGCGACTTTCCTTCTAATGTTGAATCCTCGTTCAAGTGACTACGACACATGAAACTATTACACCACGCCAACGGGAGGATTTTGAGCCCCAATAGATTCAGCATGCATCAGCCCGTTTACAAGAAGTCTTCAGTGGCGCTAGGACTCGAACTCGCAGCCACGAGTTCGTGACCATGACCACAAGGCTACCATGACCGGAATTTCTCTTATCTAAATGCTCAATTCTATGGAATACCACACACTCGGAATCAATAATGTAGAGAAGGCCTTTGAGATTCAATCAAAGAATTAACTAAAAATTTCATTTTTGAAGTTTATTTTTAAATAAACTTCAATTTTTAATGGACTTAATTATTAGTTTTTTTAAGCAGCTTCGATTTTTGCTTCACGTAAAACAGAAAAAGGAATTCGGAATAAGGGGCCTCCATTTCAGTTTCAACCGTACTTGCATTTGTATTTAATGGGGTTCTAGCTTCGATTTTACGAGATTTTATGAACGAGGATAACTAGGGTCATGTGATTAAGACTGAGGGGGTAGGGGACCAAGAATTGAGGTTGTATGGCAGCAAAAAAAAATCACTCCCAGCTGCAGAATGAGAGGGCTGCCCGTTAAAATTTTGTGGAAACATAAAATAGGGCCAGAGATAGTAATCAAGACTCACTCTGATCCTGGAGGTAACGTCCTTCTGTGACGTGTTTTAGGAGCATGTAATCTCATTTCTTACGATTACTTTTTTTTATCTAGTTCCGTAGCTCGAGCTTTTACTTACCGAAATTCACCCTGTTACGTAATCAAGGTAGGTGTTTCCAGGGAAGAGAAGAAGAAAAGCTGCAGTGAACTTGGGTTGAAAACTTCCCGGATGATAGGTGAAATCGGTGATGTCATTTTCTCCTATAGTAATCTCAAATTGTTGGCCTTATCCGGGTTTGGTTTTATATTCTAAAGTTAAAGAGCATGATTAAAGTTCTTCGGTATTCTATAAAGCCATCTCCACCCCAAGGGACGTTTGGGGCTTTGGCGAATACGGGACTATTCGAAAGTAGGCCCTTGGCTTCTGCACTCACAAATATAGGCCCGCTGACATAGAAATGGGCAGTACATAGCATACGTTGATGCAATATTGTACAAAGAAAAATAAGCCAAAAAACAAAATAAATCTGCGCGGGAAATACGATTCGCACAAAGCTGGCTCGAAGCGATTGCTTTTAACAGATGAGTAATGATGGTAGGCCTATGCCTGTTTCATGAACGACGGTCATCACATGTAGCCAGTTAACATGTGGTCCGAAATTTCCAGTTTTTCGGAGAATACTAACGTAAATAACGTTTATTCAGTTTGGAACATTCCAAATTATGATCTTATTAAAGGCTGAGTCGAGAACAGGGGACGAAATTTCGGCTATCGGGGTTCAGGACTTGGGCCAAGTTGGCCCATACCATACAGGCAAATACAATTTCCATCCTTCTTCCCACATTCAATCCAAATTTCTTTATTCTTGTTTTTCATAACTGATCTTACTAATAGAAAACCTTAACACGTGGTAAGCAAATTAATAAAATTTATTCCACATTATAAAAGAAATCCAATACGGGAAAATTATTTATTATTTCAAACAAATAATAAATTAATAAGAGTGATTTTGGTGACAAATTTTATTGCTAAACATAGTCAAATGTGTCAAACATAGTCATATAAATTTTAAGACACAAATAAATGCATGCAGAAAAATCCAGAAGCGTCTAGAATCATCATTTAACCAGAAAACTTTAGAAGGCTCTTTCCAGCCTATATAAAAGTGATGCACAGCAACAACCTTGGAGTCAAACATTTGAGGTGACTATGCGTTTCCTTTACATAATGCTATTATAATTATTGAGTTCAATATTAACATGATTTTTGAAGCAGTACTACAGTGAATTTATGAGTGTGTTAATTATTTAGAAGCAAACTGTTGTAATTATTATAGTTCCTGAATAAATTACAATTTATTTCGAAAGAGCAATTGTGTGGCCTGCTAATTGTGTGGGCCTTTTCTGCAGTTAAAAGACTATCTGCGACGTAACGGTATTAAAATCGTTAGGTAATAAAGCGAGTGATGACTCAAAGACTTTAAATGTAAAAAATCTGATAATAAAAAGAAGTTCTAGAAAGAGTTTTTAGTGTGTGGGAATATTATATGTTTCGAAATTACAGAAAAAGTGGGAAAAAATCCGTCAGATACACGAACCACAGATTTTTCAGATCACATGCAGATAACTGTTCTTTTTAACATTATCTCGAAGTTTTATCGAATATTCTGTCTCTCTCTCTGTCATGCTCCAAAAACATATTTCTACAAAAAAAAAGAGGAAAATTACTTTTAACGTATGAAACTTAAGGATTGAAAACCAATTCAAATTTTGATGCTTAATAACAAAAGTAATTATAAGCTCAATTACAATTCGCAATTAAAAACATCAATATTGTAACAAATACAATTGTTAAAAAGTAAAATAGTTTTATATATCTAGGGGTATATATATATATATTCGTAAAACATTAAAATTACAATAGAAAATTAACAAAACGGATTTTTCAGTTTGTTATAAATTATGTATTATCGAAGAATGATGAAAAAAATTAAATTCCGCTTTGAAAAAATTTAAAAGATGAAGCGTTGAATAAATAAATAAATAAATATGAATTGGATAAATAAAAAAAATAAGAAATTTAAACACGCAAAACAGATACAAACATATTTTGCTTTTTAATGATGAATTATAAAAAGTATTACAAAAAACGGCAAAATTTAATTCCCATTGACAAGTCTGCTTTTTTAGGGCATTATAAAGTCTTAAGTATTCAGCTTTAATTATCCAGATAGAAACTTCAGTAAATTAATAATTTTAAAAATAGTTTTTTTTTTCGACTTTTCAATATGCTGGTGCCCCCTTCGTTGAGTTGTCACCCCTCTGGGGAATTTACCGTAAATTTTGAAACGCTGAATTAATATACAAAGTCAATTTTATCCGGGTACCTCATTTGTTACACAGCAATAATTAAAACCTCCAACATACTTGATTAAAGCTTTATCCTCGACTCGTTTAATGCAGTCTGGAATTAATTATATCTAATTCGGCTGTTTCACACAAAGGACCGCAGTGGCCTAGTAGCATTCTTTGAGGCCAATGATGTTCAAGACCCTGAGTATTAATATTACTGAATATCTTTATGTGAAATAATAAAGGTTGTTATATCATTAAATAGATCTAAGCCACTTCCTAATGAGTGACGTATAAGTTGGAAGAAAGAGGTACAACTTATGGTGTCCAGATTAAACGACGAGGAGACTTCTAGATCAGGAGTGGCGAACATTTATGGATCAACGTGCCATTTTTTCCTAAAGTGTTAAATGAGGTATAGACGTGCCGTTAAGATTTTGCTACTGCGATTGTGAAGAAATAATATAAAGCTAAATACTTTATCTCCAAAACTCTTTTATTTAGTATGAAAAATACCTTTTGTACTGTATAGTTGTAGAAATGTTTTAGTTATGCGTTATTAATTCAAATTAATCTAATAACTTTGTGCATTTCATAACATATGATTTATTTTAATTTAGCAGAGACTCAATACTTTTAATTACCTACAAATCTCACTTATCTGAGGAAAAGGATTACTGCAACGAAATACATGCTAATTTTGTCACTAAGATATTATTATTGGAAGTATATTTTTCAAGAAATCCCAACAATTATAAAAATCTCTGATGCACCAAGAACTGTGTTTTTTGCTAAAAAAAAGAATCATTATATTTTATGCTTCCTCTTGTTTTATTGACAGAAATAAATTACCAGGTAAGAAATTTAAACATTTATGATGAATAATAAAATTCTCATATAAAAAAAAAGTTTTTGTAATTTACAGCACTACTGCGCAATGTTGCCCTTCTGGAACAAACAAAAAAAACGACTTAAATTCAGTTTCAAACAGCTTAATTTTTTTATATATATTTCCCTTTTATTATTACTTGAGAACTAGCTGATATACTTTTTTCACAGAAATTTAAAAAATTAGAAAGTCAAGGTTAAAGTAACATTAGTGTGACTTCTGTTGTTGCAGAATGGTTGACAAATACCTTATATATATATATATCAATGGCGCACACAAGGGGGGGTCCTGGGGGTCCGGACCCCCAAAAAACCCTTGATTTTTTTCCGATTGACTATAATTCTATAAGTATATAGTACGTAAAATTTAATTAAATCTTTGTTATTGATAATTAATTGTATTGCTTAATGCTAATTATTTATAAAATAATTAATTTTTATTGTGTTTTCTTCCCGAAAATTGACAAAATCAAAAGGAGCCTTATACAAGAATGGTGAACTTTCGACCCTGGACCCCCCCCCTTGAAAATCCGGCGTATAACGCGCACTTTTAACCTTCCCCAAAAGGTTGAAATTTAAGGGTGCACGTTATACCCCGGGTATAAAAATGATGGGTTCAAAAATTAAAAAAGAGATAAACATAAGTACAAATTAGACTTCTACATAGATCTACATCATATATAATACTGTTTCTTTAAAAGAAATGATACAGCCAGTGAACTTAAAGAGTTGTAGTTCTAGAACTACATTATTTTTTTTTTAATTGTAGGATAATACATCCAATAAATGGGTTTAGAACGTAATAGCATTACTCACATACATTTCAAGTTTCTTCGTAAAAAAAGGGGGTGCACGTTATACAGCGAATATACCTTAAAACTAAAAAATGCAGCTTGAAAGTATGGGTGCACGTTATACGCCGGATTTTACGGTATTTGTTAGAATCTGTAATAAAAAAAACTAGCTCTTGCAATAAAAAATAACTAAATATTTAATTTTCTCAATTTCTTGGCCGTGAATTGTTTGAGAACTTCTTGGAATTCTCAGTTCTGAAAGGAGTCGTAGTCAATGGCTATAATAGTGATTTCAGTCTTTCTTGTGTTATTGAAAATTGATGACAATTTTTTAGCCTCCTTAATTTTGAAAAGTTTCATTCACCTGAAGCATTTATTATCATAAGCTTTTGTTTTGTTATTTGTTTGTTAAATCTCAGCCAAAAGGAAGTAAGAGTTTAGAGTCTAGAACAAGATTCACTTCTTAATGGACGTCGACTTTTTGGCAATTTATTTTAACTAAGGCTGTTGACTAAAATAATTAATGGACTGTAAATTTAACAAATTTTAATAAACAAAACGGATCCCAACCATATGGGATCGCTACACTTTTCTGAACATATATATATGTCCGGGTGTTGCAGAGACCCGGAGGGTTGTCTTACTTGGAGTTATGGAGTTATAATTGCCACATGAAAGAGGGCCGAGATTGCCGCGCAAAAGCGCGGGCGACACGCCTGTATCTCAAAGGCCATCAACCGACCTTTATCACCATGGATCTCAATGGGTCACCCTCTTCTGGCCACAAACCGTTTTAAAGCTTCAAGAAAGGCTTCCGTTGTTAAGTCGCTAACTATTTCTAAATGGATAGTCTTAAGTGTAAAACAAATAAAAACACACAGACACAGACTTTCCTAATCTGCCTCATTTTCCAGAAAAAGTTTTTCAATTGGAAAAAGGTCCACAATAATCAATACCTACCTGACTGAAAACTCTGCAAGCGATGACTCTAGCAGCTGGCAAATAAGTCATTAATTGCTGCGAACCTGTAGCACTAACCTTGTGACATCTCACGCGACCTTCCTCTAACATAACCTCTGTGTTCTTTGACGGCCACGCCAAATCCAAGAAGCGAAACGAAGCATAGATGCAAATAAGATAACCTTTAAAAGGGTAGAAGTTTTAGTGAGCAGAATGGCAATTTAGAGAAAGTTCAGTGTAGAGAAGATAGAAGTGTTGATCGACGGCTTACCTAGAATCAAGACACCACCCCGCCATTTAAACCAAGGTACATACCATTGTACAACCACTAGGAGAAATATTTGAAGTAGATTGGACGTTGAGTATTCAACCAAGGTAGGAAGATTATATTCTGAAAGCGAATATATTATTGAGATTGAGATTAGGCGGATATAATATAATTATATTGATAAGTGATCTAATTGCGCGATCTGTGTTAATTAAGACTACGTGTTTTGGTTTATTCTCACTTAATATAAGTTTGTTCGATATCTAAGTAATCTAAGTTAAATTCTTAATAAAAGTCATATTAAGAATTCTAAAATGTCTCATCATTTCGAGAATCCCACACCTCTAACTTACGCTGAAACCCCACGATATGGTCATCGAAGGACGGCCATGTCGCAACCTTTCTACAGGTGATGCATGTTCTAAGAATTTTTCTTACTACATTTCTTGCGGATGGTATCCAAAATCTATTCCTAGTATTTGCTAAAGTAGCTTCAGCACCTGTATGAAAATAGAGAATATGAAAATGATTAATAACAATATAAGTAAAATTATGGTTGGTGGGAATTATCATGGGATGTTTCTGATTTCTTGGAATGGGGAGTTTCTTAACCTAGGCCTAATGTGTGTAAGCTTTAGAAATATATCTTATATAATTTACAGCAAAAAAGATCGTATATATTTGCAGCGTCAACTGTTTCGTACATATAAAATGAAATGACTAATAAAATAACAATCTAAATTAAGTCTTAATTATAAGCCAACTTCAGGAAAAGAAAAGCTAAATAAAAAAAAACCCTACCAAGATGTTCTATATTCTGTATGCAATCGAACATCCGAAGTCTGTGGAGCAACAACCCATCAGTAGTCGTAAATGGATACAAGACGATGCTGTAATAACTCGCAATTACTTTCTAAGCTACTCAAATCAAACACAATTATCTCGATTATCACTACAATCAAACAAACGGTCTGTCGTGTTAAAAATTCTCCCAAGAAACTCTATTCTTTGTACTGCAAACCACGCACTATGCGTCGGTTTATTACTGAAGGAATTCAATTTTTTTAACCCCAAAAACAGTCCAGTGCTCCACGCTTTCAAAAACAAGGGCCGACTCTCACCCATAACCGTCCTGCTCGAGGGTCAATCATCCTCTTTTTACAAAACAGCAACCCCTCCCCGCAGATGCGTGAACGTCGCCAACTCTTAAAGAATCTACCGCCAAACAGTAGTCAGACACTACAGATGTTTACGTCGCAGACTTACACTCATGACATCATAGACTTCGCCCGGATGTTTTTGGAGCCCTGACAAAAAACAGAACACGCTCTACTGGGGCCTCTAAAAAGCTCGGGGCCCATAGGCAATTGCCTACTCCGCTTAATGAGTAATCCAGCACTAGTACCAATGGCGTAACGTACACCTCCGCAACCCCTGCATTGTCGGGAGGACAGGGATTCTAAGGGGCTCAAAGCTCGACTGACGCAAAGTACGTATTTGAGCTTGGGGCTTTAAACCTGAGTTTGCAAGGAGCCCTAATATTCTCCGTTACGCCACTGAATGGTTCCAACTCTCGTGTCGCACTTGCCACTTAGCTATGTCTCAAAATGTGCTCAATAGTTCTTAAATGCTCTTGAGTTTTCGTACGGCTCCCGTTTAACAAGCTTTTCGAATACACGAACATGAGGCGAATCCTATGGAATGTCTATTTTGCTCCTCCCTTTTTCTCACGTTTGCCCTAATCAAATCCTGACGCAAGATACATATATTTTATTATAATATTATATATTATGATCTTTAACTGAAAACTACCCTCAGGTAGACTTGTATATGCTTCATTAATAATTCTTCAAGATATTTCAATAAAGAATCATTCTACTTAACCATTTTTCACTTTTAATAGCTGTAAAAACTTAACCGATCGCTCTCTTTCTTAAGATCCCCGTGGCATCCTCCAATAATTATGTGTACTTCTGCTTAGATAACAATGTTCATTTGCACACATCGCGGCTTCTTTTCAAGGCGAAGTTCTCATATCAAACATTGTATTGAATAACCCAAGAGGTTAGTTAAGAGAAATGCTCATGTAAACCATGTATAATATGTACAGAAAAATGGACCACATATGCTAGTTTGGCGGTATAACGGTTTTTGGGCGCTGACTGCTGGACCATAGGGCATGGATCAGAATCTCGGACAAGGCATGCTTGTTTGTAAATGCATAATGCCTGTCCAACATCGGGACACTTTAAATATTCGTAGAAATGCAAGCTCTCTAGAGAAGGTTCTGGAGGCGGAAAAAGGTGGAATGCCCCTTGATCTCCCTCAGGGTGTTCTATCTGGAAATTGAGGTGGGACGGAGCCAAAGTGTACTTTCAATTGTGTGGTACTCAAAGCTTCGGCTAACGACAGACGTAAAATTAGACCCTTTTCACGATGTATGTCATGGGCCTCGATCTGACGCCATCGATTGGGTGGTATTTGAAACAACACAACTGCATTCATTACATTAAAGAATTTCAAACTATATTATTTAGTCTGTTAGTGACCAACCAAAATAAAAAAAAAATTTCATCCACAGCTAAAAAAACTTCTTTTGATGATTGTGTTAGTCAGTGGCGTAACGTACTTCCCCAACCCCCGTATAGCTTTTGGTGGGCAGGATTCTAGGGGGCCACAAAACCTGGTTGACGCCAAGTACGTATTTAACCAATTTGTAAAATATTAAAGGTAAAACCTGATTTTGAAGGGAGGGGCCTAATATTCTCCGTTAAGCCACTGGTGTTAGTATAGATTTTCATGAAAAATAACTTTATGTTATTATTATTTTTTTTATCTTTTCGATAATTCACATTTTCAACTATTCATTAAAAGGAATGCGGACAGTAGCGCATACAGGAATTTTACAAGGGGAGGTCGAGGGTGGAAAGTAAACTATTCTCGTATCATGCTCCAACATATTCTTCTGATTTTGTCTATTTTCGGAAACAAAAAACAGTAAAAAATAAATTATTGAATGAATAATTAGCATTAATTAATAAAATTCATTATTAATAACAAATTCTTAATAAAATTTTACGTACTATATACATAGGATTATAATCAATCGAAAAAAATCAAGGGCTTTGAGGGGGTCCGGACCCGAGGACACCCTCCCCCCTTGTGTGCGCCACTGGATACGGATGATGAAAAAAAAATACTTTTACTGAGTGATTCTGGCGTGGCACACATAAAGAATTGAAAAAAAAATGTCACAAAAACTCACCGAAATATATAATCGGTGAATTACCGAAAAGAATTTCCCCCCCTCTTTCGGTTCGATCCTTTTCAGAATGGCGCTGACATTTACGTTCCCATACAATAAAGACGATAAAAAAAAAGTGTTGCGTTACGCAATTTGGGATTACGATTCCGTGTATAGGAAGTTGCAGAGCGCGTTGACCTTGTGTTTCAATTAAAGGATCACGCTCACTGGGACACAGTTGTAGAAAGACAGATAATTGTGGTTAGGGTATTGTTTACACGGGGAACATTTTAAAAAGTGTGGTCGCACGCTTGCCACAAAGCCCTTAAACACTAGAACGTCCGGGATTTCGAATACCCGGAAACGTCCACTGGTGTCGTTTCGACATCCGAGATACATAAATATATAGAATAATTGTAATATTTAAAAATTAAATGACTAATTGCTCAAGTATGGTTTAGTTTTAAGGTTTTTTGTTCAATGTATTTCTTTATACTCTCTAATAAGCTGCTGTCAATGAAAAGAAGCCATGATCTCAACAAATTCATTGACATCATGTTTCACGAAGCTTGTTGGATCACTGCTTTGGCGCAAAGCATTTCGAGTCGCAAATCTGCAAGGAACATTATTAGTATACGATATTCATTTTGTGCCATCCCTAGCGACATACATATCAGGATTTACTAGAATATTATCAATTTCATCTGCAATTTTTCCAGATTCTTCGCAGTCACTTTCACTCAATCTTATGTCTTTATCTGAATCTAAATTAGAACAAGACAGCTAAAAAACTACCATCCGATTTATTCTCAGAAAGCTCTCACAACTAATAAGCCATTTCATCAGGGCTTAGGCCTTTTCTAAGGGCCGTCGTTTCAAGGTGTATGCCCGTACAAGGTTCGAAAATCGAATGAATTTTACGATTTCAGCAGTATAATTGACTCATTTCCGCTGTGAACCCTATGACACTGCATTTAAGGTCAAATAAATATGCGATAGGACTTAGGGAAGTTTATTTTATTAATAGTATCTACTTAAACTCAGTGGCGCAACAGCCCATGAGGGCCAGTGCCTACTGTGCCTATCCAAATACGTGACCATTGGGTGCTGAGGTGCATGAGCAGATGTCTCGATCAGGTGGTCAGTCTGAAGCGAGACCCCCAGTGTTTAAGTCCTCAAGCAAGCTTGGTACTCATTTATCGACCCAATGCAGTAGGGGTGAAAGGCTGAGTCGACCTTGCCCAGCCCGGGAATAGAACCGGGCCTGTGATGTGGAAGCGCGATACGCTACCACTCGACCACTGGGCCTTCATAGTATCTACTTAGTGAATATTTTGTTGAACGACAGATATCTATAATGATATATACCTTAGTATCGAAACGACACCAACGGATGTTCTAGATATATTTAGTTGTAAAATCTCATCTAGAACCACAAAACTTTTTCTTTGTAATCATCAAGGAAAATGATTAAAAGTCACGAAAATTTTTCAAATTCCCAGAAAAATGCGGAAGGGCAACAAAGTAAACAGGCTCCAGTGTCCAATCGACACGACGGACGTTCTAGAGTTAAAAGAACTTCACACTTCATGACAGCCATTTAAACTTATAGTTACAGACGGTGACAGTTAATTCAAGTCCAAATAAAACAGTTAAGTATCGCTGAATGTATTCTCATTATTCTGAGCAAAGTTAGTAATACAATGGCTAAAGCGAATTCGCCTCGGTGACACTTGGATTCCTTAAAATAATTATGGGATTGAGGCGTTCTTAGAATATTTAAATGATTTAAATAGAATTTTTTTTGTGCAGAGAGACAGCCTCGTAATTGCTTGAAGTATTTGTTCTATGAATTACTTAAACTGCTGCCACTCTCAAACTGCAACAGTATCGAGTTTTTCAACACACACACAAGAGTTACGTTCAATAGTTTCATAAGAAAAATGATAACGCTCCCCCACATTCCCAATAACAAAAGAATGTTCTAAGCAAAGTTTTTTAAAGTCTTTTTAATGTCCAAGGGGCGATGTCACTGAACGTGTATCTATATTCATTTGAACATTGAAGATTAAAAGAATTCTCTTTCGGCAATACCTTTAAACGTTGCTGACTGAGGAACTGTTTTTTTAAAAATGGGGTTAAATCGGTTTTATGGCTTGAAACTTTTCCCCTTTCTGTTTATATTACTTATTGAAATCCAATAGAATATAGTGGATAGAGAAAGGTTCTAAATCCATTATTAATAAAAAGGTGACAAATTTAAAAAGGTAAGGATAAGCCCCGAATTAAAGAACAATAAACCACTTATTGCCAGATTCAATGAGTTTGTTTAAATAAAACATAAATTCGCAGTAACAAAATCGTTTTTTGGGGGCGTTCGTTTAACGTTATGGGCAAACTGTACTTGCATCAAGAAAAACCCTTCAAAATTGAAACATTAAAATCAAGATTACGGTCGGTGATGAGAAAAGACACATCTGAAAATCAAATATAGGCTTCAGTTGCAATCGAAAGCGAGAATTTTTTTTATAATGTTATTAATTTAAGTTCCCTAATAAGATATATAGGACCTCAGAGATATTTTTTTTTTCAATACCTAGTGTAAGTTGATGGAACAAAAATCAAAAGCAGCAGAAGGGGAAACTTGAACGTAACATTAATTGAAATCCCTATAGAATGATTAAGTATTTGATTATTTTGATTATCAGCAGGGGCATAACTACCGCCAAATCAATGGTATGGAGCCCCGAAGCTGCAGGAGCCCCAACATAAATGAGGGAAAAATAGTAATATATTAGGTGGGCCCCAAAAAGGGTTTGCAAGGAATTTCGAAGGGGCCCATTCAAGTCTAGAGACGTCACTGCTTATCAGGGACGTCTTAAGGCATGGGCCAACTGGGTCCGGGCCCAGGGCCTCGTTTTGTTCCTGACTCTGTCTTAGTAAGATCCTGATCCGGATAACTTTAATGTGACCAAATATCATTCCTGTATATATTCTCCGAAAAACAGGAAATTTCAAACTGCATGTCAACTGGCAAAAGTTGTAAGACTGTATTATTATGTGATGACTGTTGTCCCGGTCTTGAGCCTAGGTTTTTGAGATTGAGAGACGAGCACATTTATATTTGTTTTAAATTACCGTTTGAATGATTATTTCACAATGTATGATACATACTGTCTACTTTTAAAGGGTCTCAGGGAAGGTAATTCCCCCTTGCAAAGGGGGCCAAATCAATATCATAGTTTCGGCCGGGCCTTAAAAAGGAAAATAAATTTTTGTTTTATGTAAATAATTGAATTTCATGACTCAAAAGTTTAATGACGAAAAAATTTTGAAAAAATTTTTTAAATCAATATTGAAAAATTTAATTAGATAATTTTTCAAAAAATTCAACCTTTTAAAAATCTTATACATATAAATTTTGCCCGTATATATGCTAATTGTACAAATATTTAAATTTTGAAATTAAAATTAAATTAGAAGTGGTTTATATATTTTAGAAAAAAACAATTTAAGAAAAGAATTTACAAAATATTTTAATGGGGTATCTTAATTTATTTTTAATTTTTGTTTTTTTAAATGCATTTATGAAACCTAGTAAATTTCCAAAAAGGGTTTTGGAAAGAATTAAGTTAATTTTGCCAAAAATAATTTTACTCAAAATTTGGCGTTCAAACCTGTATAATTAATTCCAAACCAACCCCAAAATATTCGGGAATCGCCCTAATTTGATAACCTTGATTTTCTGCCATCCTTAAAAGCCGAAAGGGCTGGTTAAAAGTTTATCGATTGCACAGTCATCGAAAAGGGAAATAAAGGAAAGCCCTTTTGTGCAACCCTTTTTTGAAGGAACGTTTTAATTGTAACGGGGCAAAGTGTTTTTAAAATATATTGGGCCTTTTAACATTTTTTTATCCCCGGAAAATTGTTTAAAGTCCAAAATTAATAACTTGTAGAGTTTGAATTTGGTGAAATTTTAAAAAAATAAAATAATTATTTTAAATATAATCTCTAAAAAAAAATTTAAAAAAAACATCTATTAAATTTTAACTTTTTTGAATTTTATTTTTTAAGTTTTATTTTTTTTATAATTATTATCGGCATTTACCATTGCAAACCTAGTACATTCCCCGGTAGCTGGTATCACTTTTTAGTGCGGCACTGTACAGGAGGTATACCATTTGCCGCAGATTTTTCGCCCAAGGGGCTTGGGATGCAAACCGTACTAGAAATTAAATTTTTTGCCGAGGCACCTAACCCCAAACAGGTATCGTGGGACTTTTTTTTGCCGTATAATCAAACGACCTTGGACGCCACCGATAGGTGGGTCGATCCCGTCTTGGGATGCAAGCCCGGCCAAACCACCACTAAACCCCAGCCGGCCAAAATAAGGCAAAGGGCACACGGTGTTCTGAGGTGGACACCCCCAAATACGACCGCACCGATGATGCTTAATTTCGGTTGGGACGAACCCGGTGTTTTAGCATGGGGTATGGCGTTGCGACCAACGGGAAATTTTTTAAAGGGGGGGCGGGAAATTCCCAATCTTGTATCAGGCCCGATTTTGTCGACGGGAAAAAACACAGTAAAACAATTATTGAATAAATAATTAGCATTAATTAATAAAATTAATCATTAATAACAAATATTTAATTTAAAATTTTTACGTCTAAAACTTAGAATTATAATCAATGGGAAAAAAAAATTGGGGGGGTCCGGACCCCCCCCCTTGTGTCCCCACCCCGTTGAAACGAAAAAGAAAAAGGAAAACGAAATTGAGAGAGAGAAAGAAAACATATTTTATATATTTTTAGTTTTACGCATAATAATTATACCATTTCAAAGAAGTTTTTCAAGGAATTCAGCTTTACAACAACTTTCTTCCTTAAGGGTGACATTTTTGGAGAGGAAGGGGCAGGGCGTGCCCTTTTGGGCCCTAAATTTTTGGGGCCCCCAAATGGGAAAAAAACCAAATTTAAGGGCCCTGAAGACCCCCCAAGGAAAGATTTTTTTTCTCCCCCCGTTCCTTTTAAAAGAGGTTTTGGGAGGACCCCGTAATTTTTTCCATTGTTGGGGGGAAAACCCCCCCCTTTAATTTCCCCAAAAAATTTTCCTTTTTGTTTTAAAAAACTCCCCCAAAGAAACGGTAAATTTTGGGGTTCGGCAAACAGCCCGTTTCCCAACCCCATCCTACCCCCCCAAAAAATTTTAGAAAGCCCCCAAATAGTAATTTTGGGAAAGGGGGTTTTTTTTCCCTTTTTTTTTTAAAAAAAAAATTTTTTAAAAACAAAATTTTTTTTAAAATTTTTTCTAAATCCTTTTCTTATTTAAAATTTATTTCTAATAAAGTAACTAGCATTTATGTAAAAAAATCTTTTCAAATTTACAACGATTATTAAAAAAATGCTTTTTTTTTCATTTAAAATGAAATAACGCCTATACATATAAAATATATAATAATTTAATAATTTATTTTTAATTATTATAATTATATATAAAATTTATTAGTTTTTTTAATATTTTAAAATTTAATAATGCGCAAATTTTTTTCAAATTTTTTTAATTTTTTTTTCCCATCCATTTAGGGCATTTTTAAAAATTGTATGGGGCCTTGAAAAAATTTTTTCTACTAATTATTAATTAAATGTAATTAATAAAAAATGGGAAAAAACAAAAATAATTCTAACACCCGTTAAAAAAAATTTTTTTCCCTGTAGTGGATGCCTTGGTTTAATACAAAATTTTTTCCCGGGGGGCCCAAATTTTCTAAAATGTTTAAAAAATAAATTAACAAAAAAAAAATAATGTCCTAAATTTATAAAAAGAAAATCCTTTTTTTTTGTTCTTATTATTGTAATTCCTCTATGTATAAAAAATTATTTATATTAATGTAAAAAAAAAAAAAGTAACTAAAAAAAAAATTTTTTTTTTGCTAATAGGAAATTACTTAAAAATTTTTTTTTGTTATTTAAAAAAGTTTAAAATAAAATTTTTCTTTTTTGCAAAAATCCTGAAAATTAAAAAATTATTGATAAAAAATATTTTATAAAATTTTAGAGAAAAAATTAAAACCAAAAACTTATTTTTTAAATTTAATTTTTCGGAAAATAAAAACAAAAATTTACGACAAAATTCATTTGCACGGTTTCTAAAAAATCAGTAGCTTATGAAATTGGTTGTACATATTTATAAACAAACAAAAATTAATATGATATAATGCACTTTTATAAGTACAGGTACGCATAATCCACAATTACAGGTATGTGATTTACTCAGCATTGCCAGACAAAGCATTCATTCACGAATACGACAAGTTGTGACAAGTTTAAACGCACGTTTATCTCCAGCTCACGTTGCACGCGTCTTTTAATAGCACAGATTTTAAAGTGCCCAAACCGCATTCGGGCATGAACAAATCTGTCAGTAACAAGTCATTGACAGTTACTGACACTTGAGTGATAAGGAATTAAATTAATATATTATAAAAAAATTTTATTTTCACGCGTAGTTTTTTTCGCAGTAATTTTACGCGCAGTAATTTTTTTTTTATTTATTTAGAACTAGCCGTTACCCACCCTCTTCGCTGTGTATCTCATGATGTTACATCAGTGGCACACATAGGGGTCCGGTCCGACCCCATCCCCCCAATGCCCTTGATTTTTCCCGATTGATTATAATCCTATGTATATAGTACGTAAAATTTAACTAAGTATTTTTACTAGCAATTAATTTTGTTAATTAATACTAATTATTCATTCAATAATTAATTTTTTACTGTTTTTTGCTCTCGAAAATCGACACAATCAAAAGAATATGTTCGGCGTATTGGAGCATGATACGAGAATGGTGGACTCAACCCTGACCCCCCTTTTTTTTTTGAAAAATTCCTGTGTGCACCACTGAGTTACATGAATATATACTGTTTATATATATATAAATTATGGATATCTAAGCATTAAGAATTTGATTGTATTGAAAAATATTCTTATAATTCTTGATTTATAAAGGACAGAACTTCTAAGCAAAAATGTCTACAATTGAAGTAGAATTATATTTTACTTTCTCGTAACCCCCTCCCAAGTGGATTTTCACAAAACCCATTTATTGTGAACCTCTACTCAATGAAATAAACATGCTTGCAAAATTTCAAGTCTAAATCTAATAGAGATCAAACACAGAATTTTTTTTTCAGTAAGCTCCAGTAACTACCTTTGAGAGTTGATTTCTGAAAAAGACTCGTTTAACAAACCCGTTCAATTCAACAACAGAGACATACATACCTAATTTCCTTACTGTAGATCTAGTAATTCAAAAACGGGTGTTTTTTTTAAAAAAAAAATAAGCCCCGAAAGATTCCTTCTCTCCCATAGGAGTCGATTTTCGTAAACTCCTTTCGCAGCGAATTTCCATTCAACAAAAGTAACATGCATTTTAAATTTCATTACGGTATGTATTAGTTAGAAAACGAAATTTTTTTTTTTATAAATAAGTCCCAGCAACTCCCCGCTTCCCTCCCCCTCCCCAATTGGAGTCAGTTTCCGTAAAATCCGTTCTTAGCCAATCTATAGTCAGCAATATCAACAACAACAACAAAAAAACATGTCAACAAAATTTTAAGTCTGTACGTATTAATGTCCAAAATCGGTAATATTTATCTCTAACGCCCCTAACCCCTCGCAATGACCATTCGGGTCGATTCTCCAAACACTTTTTGTAGCTTTTTATATAAATAAATTAACTGCACCTAATTCATGCAGTAATAGGTCTTGTAATTATGCAGTTTTCTAGATAATATATATGTTGACTATCAGTAAAAAAGAATGAATTTCAGTACTTTTTCTTTTTTTAAGCTGTCTAAAAACATTTAAAAAATTTCTATAAAATTAATGCTTTCCGTCTTTCTTTTTTTTTCCCTTTAAATTTTTATTACTGATGGACAGCACTTTTCTCACCTCAAGTAGTTTTGCCAGATAATGAAATAAAAGTTTAAAAACTTTGCAGATCCCTTGCAGATCAGAATATATATTTAAACAAAAAAAATGGAAGTGAGTGTTTATTAATGCCCCACTATAAAGCAACTCGAGGGCTATAGGCAGTAGCGTAACGGAGAATATTAGCCACTCTTGCAAAGTCAGGTTTTGGACCCCAAGCCGTAGTTGGCATCAATCAGGCTTTGGGCCCCTTAGTGTCCTCCCACCCCACAATACGGGGATTGCGGAGGTGTACGTTACACCACTGGCTGTAGGGAACGGCCCTCGTGTTGTTTCACTGATACTTCACTCGACTAACTTCCACAACACGCCAATGGGAAGACTTCGAGCCTCGACAGATTTAACGTGCGTCAGCCCCTTTACACAGCTGGTCTTCAGTGGTACAAGGGCTAGAACTCAGGACACGCCGATAGGGACGCCTTAAGACCCTACACAAAAGTAGGTTCCACCTATGACCCTTAAAAGTAGACAGTACATAGCATACGTAGTCAAAAAAACTTGAATAAACAATAATTACCCGAAACAAATAAATGTGCTTGACTTACAATCGCACAAACCGGTCTAATGCCAAATTTTGATTGAATGGGTAATGATAGGTCAAGGCCTGAACTTGAACGACGGTCATCACGTGTAGCCAGCTGACATACATCCGAAATTCCCAGTTTTTCGAAGAATATAGCCGGAAATAACATTTGACAGTCGAAATTATTCGAACCGTGATCTTATTAAGGTTGAGTCGAGAACGAGACAAGGCCCTGATTCTGGCCAAGGCTTTGGGCCCGGGACCAGTTGACCCACGCCTTAAGACGTCCAAAAACGCCAGCCACCAGTAGGTGATCAAGACCACTGAGCCAGTGGCGCACACAAGGAGAGTGTCCTGGGGGGTCCGGACCCCCCCAAAGCCCTTGATATTTTTCCGAATGATTATAATTCTAAGAATATAGTGCGTTAAATTTAATTAAGTATTTGTTATTAATGATTAATTTTATTAATTCATGCTAATTATTTATTCAAATTAGTTTTTTACTGTGTTTTGTTCTCGAAAATCGACAAAGTCAAAAGGAGCATGATACAAGAATGGTGAACTTTCGACTCCGGATCCCCTCCCCCTCTTGAAAAATTCCTGTGTGCGCTACTGCATTGGGCCTACATAAAAATAGAATTAAATAATCAAGAATTTTTTCTATTGCATCTTAAATCTAGAGTGAAATTTAAATTGTAAACAAGAAAAAAAAAAGGATGTTAGAATTATGTTGAAAAAAAAAATAGCGTTCGAATAGTATGCATTTCATCGAATAATGCCTAAAATAACAAAAAATTCATTCAAGCTGAAACGCTTTGAAACTTTTTCCAACTCTCTCTCTCTTATATATATATTTTCTACATTCCATTTTCCCCACTTTTTTTTCGAAAACAAAACACACACAAAAACATAAATTTAATTTTAAAATACTTATGATGAGAAAATATTAAGTTTTTGGTAATTTATTTGTGTGTGCGCACTAATAAAATATACAAAAAATTTTACAAGAAAGTTATCAAAAAACTAACTTTATTAATATTTTACATAAAACATATTATGATCCTTTATTTATAAAAGTTTCGATAAAACTATTATTGAGTGTAATTGAGCAGTTCATAAAAAATACAATATAAAAATTCACAATAAAATACTTCATCTGACATTTCAAAAAAAAAATTTCAAATGGCGCCAACTCTGTAGCTTGAAACCAAAAAAGCTCTCGCCAAGCATCTTCAACAAAAGGCAACCCTTACTTTTCCGGATATGACGTAGCTACCTGCATGGCGTAACCTAAGAGCCGAGTAAATAGAGATAATAAAAAAAAAGCGCAAAAAGAAATAAAAAAAGATAAAAACGCCAGTGTAACAACATTCGCCGGGCTGACGAATAACCAAACAAGAAAAAAAAAAAGGCAGAGAGCTAGCTGGAGAGTAGAAAAAAGTCGCGTTCCCGTTTGCCTTGTTTACTGCCAGGACTTCAACGGAGAAGGGGCATTTAAATGGTTGCTCTTGCAGCGCGCGGTCGCATCGCTGGCTTGTCTGGATCGATGCCCATTTGAATCATGGGGGACGTGGCAGCAATGGGGATTTTGAGGCCCGACCCGGGGCCTTGTGTGCTTTGGGCCCCGATCCGCGCTCGGAGGTGTCTCTTCGGCCCTCCAGATCACGAATTCACCAATAATTTTTTAGAAACTGAAACTAAAAATTGGAACAGAGAAATCGGGATCGTTGGAATTTTGATTTTGTCCGAGGAACTCCCTTGGAAGGAGGACGTATGCATGGACACCGGTCACCGATGATGATGCAGGAGGCAAGGTCGATGCATCATCGGAGAAGCATCAGGAAGATGATGATGACAGCACAAAATCCACCGAAAGCAAACAGACGCAAAAGCTTATTACAGGTATGTTTTTTTTCTTTCTTCCTAGATATCATTCGATTTATGTCGTAATTATGTTCTTTTTGACTACTCAGCGTCTGTGTTAGTTACACATGTAAGCTGTGTTTACATTGAGCTGTGCTGATTAAAAATGTTGATAGTTGTTAGTAATGCTCTGTTGTGTTGCGTAAACATGATTTACGAAACACAAGTGCAATATTGATAGATATATTTTGGCAACACTTAAGAGCTACGTAACGTATGTTTATTTACTTTAAAGCTCTGGATTTCGCTGCGCTGTTGCTTTTCTGTGAATGCTTCGATGTTATTTTTCCGTGCAATGTGCAAGTTATTTTTTGTTGTGTACAATAATTGAAAAAAAAATTATTTTTGTTTTTATATATATTCTATGCAAGCAAATAGTTTTTTTTTAATTAACATGCAATGAATTATATAAACACGAGAAATAAAGATGCTAAATAATTGCATTCACCTTTTTGTTATTTCAGTTAAAAAAATAACTGGATTTTACAGTCATTATTAATTAGTTTTATACATAAAATTACAGATTGGTAATTATAAGATGTAAATTTATGTTAGATAATCCAAAATTTTTATAATTATTTCGCCAGTGGCGTAACGTACACCCCATAATCCCCGCATTGCGATGGGGTCTGAGTTCTAGAGGGCCAAAGCCTGACTGCTGCCAAGTACCTAACCCTGTGTAAAATCCAACTTGGGGGCCCAAACTCTAGACTTTACACGGGGTCCAAATGTTCTCCGTTACGCCACTGCATTTTGCACATAATAGTGTAGGTTTCAATGCGACTTATTTTTCTGTGGAATCAGTATTTTCATCTTTACCATTAATTAGCAACTGCAATTTTTTTTCCCCATCTTTTTTTTTAATAATTATTTCTTTTTGCAATAAATTTCTATACTTTTCTTTTATTATAATCTTTAATAAACCATGATTTTGGAGCTGGTTTCCCTCATTTACAATGCGCTTAAATTTTTAAATGTTTTAAAAATTTCAAAACGATTTAATCTGTAAATTGGAGCTTTTGAGATCTAAAACCCCGGGCAGAAAAACGCTCGTGCAAATACGGAAATCCCTGCGCTGTTCTGCTGTGTGTCAATCTTAATTATTGAGCCATCATTTTCCTTATCTTTTTCGAACGATTCTGTCCTTTTGCTGCGATTTCATAACCTTCTTTCCTGGTTTTCTGTCGTGTGCTTTCGCTTTAGTTCCGTAGAATATTGTTTTGTGTACCTAATTAAAATCAGATGTGCGTTCTAACGCGTGGTATCGATATCTCGCTTTCCCTGCGTTTTTTTCTCATTTTTAAAAACCCTTTAAAACCAGCGTTTCTAAAACCCGTGGGTGCGGTCCCCTGGGGGGGGTGATAACTCTACGGGGGGGGTGCGAGATTTTGAAAAGTCGAAAAAAAAAAGATTGTTTAAAAATATTTTTTATTTATTGAAAGTAAACACACAAAAAAAATACATTCCGAAGCAATAAAATGTAAAATACACATTTACACTGATGTAATACACTTATATAAATGTATCAGTACTGCACAGTGTGTAAGTTTAGAACAAGTTTTAATAAATACCCATGACCCCATGGGCTTGTCATAAAAAAATTATTTATAAAAAAATTAACACTTATCTTGATAATTTGTACAGTTTATAATTTATCTCTTAATTGCCGACTAAAAGTTACGTGATTCGCTCCCCAATGCCACCGTTTTCCACGTAGGCGCGCGTATGTGGGGGGGGGGGGGGGGGTGAAAAAGAAATAAATAAGTAAAACTTTCACTGAAATAAGTAAATGCTTCGGAAACACTGTTCTTGCATTCCAAAGCCTTCGGAATATTTTTATGGATAGTAGTGCAGAGTAGGTCGTACTTCGGAATGCCGTATATATACGTACGGGCAATTAACGCTTTGGCTGAGAGAAACATTTATATACCCGGTGGTTTTAAAGGGGGCCCCTTGTTGCAGTTTTAAGGTCAAAGATAGCAAAAATTGAATTCAATACTTGTTAGGGGTATTAGATGGAGGGAACGATGAAAATTATGTTTGAATATTGGGTCCGCAAATATTGAAAGTTTGAGAAGCACTGTCTTAAATACATATATTGCCAATTGTCTACATTCCAGTGCCACTTAATTTTATTCAAAACCCTGAGAGTGCCCCAAATTAAAATTAAGACGGATAAAGGAATAGAAGTTTTTCTTTCTTTTCTTGCGGGTGAGGCTTAATTTGTAAGTGCAAATTTGATTGATTTGTATGCGAAAAACAATTGCGGTGCTTATTTAAATTCTGAAATAAATTAATGGTAAAACTATAATAAAAGTACATTATTCAAAATTCGATAAAAAAATTATTTTAAAATTAAAACACCCCGGAACCCCCTTGTTTAAATTAAAAATATCTGAAAAAGGAATTAAAAAATACTAGGGTTTCATCAAAAAATTTCCCCGAAAAAAAAAATTTTGTTTTAATTAAAATTTTTTTGGAAAAACCATTTTATTTTTATTCTCGAAAAAGTGAATGTATTTTACCAAAAGTAGCTTTTTCAATTTTTAAATCCCCCATGACGATGATAACGATTGTGATTTCGAACTTTTAGCTTTTTCAATCTGGCTAATAAGTTTATTGATTTAGGTATTTATTAAAAAAAAATATGAAATTTCATAATATTTAAGAAATTAGTATATTATTTATTTATACGGATTAAATTTAAGATTTTCTGGACATATGAAATTATATAATATTGTACATTTTAAAATCACCAAAAAAAGAAAGAAAAAAAAAAGTAATTGAATTGGCAAATATATGAAATGCTTTTGATTTGACAGCAACTATTATTTTCCTTATTAATCTGTTTCATTCACAATTTTTTTTTCAGTTCCTCTACTAGTAGTTCACACTCCCTACATATATATACATACATATCTAGTACAAATTTTCAATCTTTAATAAAATACATTTTATTTATCCACTCAAGTTCAAATACAATTTTTTAAACTTGTAGTGAATGACACTTAAGGCTAATAAAATTTTTTGAAAATATTAATTCATTAATTAAACTAATTCACTAATTAAATATTAACATTCCATAGTAATTAATTAATTAAATTGTAACATTCCATAGTAAATCATTCGTCACTTGACCATGGTTCAAAATTACGAGGTCCGTCGCCAAAAGTCCTCTTGTAGCTGAACAGTGCGACGTTAATCTTCACTCAAACTCACCCATAGTAAATCATTAATTAAACAGTAACAAAAATAATAGTCCAACAACATATATAGAGAGGAAAATCGTTCGTTGTGTCCCAGTAGCGCAATAAATAGCGCGTTGGACTTCCAATCCAAAGGTCGTGGGTTCGAATCCCTCCTGGGATGACCTAATTCCTGAGGATGTGATTTATGAATGAATAAATATTAACAAATAAACAAAAATAGTCCAACATCATGCATGAAAATGGAAAAATACAAGGAAAATCGCTTTCTTTTTTGACCTTAAATATTGTGATTCTATCTTAATGTGATTCTATCTTTGTGATTCTTGCCTTACTATTGTGATTCTAATTATGTATACAACATTTTTATATTAATTATAATTATTAAAAAAAAAATTCAAAAAAAAAAAATTTTCTTTTTTTGACCCAGGAGAAATTTATTAAATTTTTTTATATTACCCTTTTTTTTTAAAATTTGGGGTTTTGATTAACAATTTGAACCAATTAAGTGTATGCATGGAAAATATTGATTGTTATTGCATTTTATAGCAAAATATAAACAATGAAATTGGCGAAATCTCGCCTTCAAAAAAAAAAATATTGTAAAGTAGTATTTGCATGGACAATATTGATTGTTATTGGGGGTTTTTTAGCAAAATAATAAAAGGGGAAAATTTGGGGAAAACTCGCCCAAAAAAAAAAAAAAAATATTTAAGTAAAAATATATTTTTTCATGGAAAATATTGATTGTTATTGCATTTTATAGCAAAATAAAGAAGAAATTGGCGAAATCTCGCCTTCAAAAAAAAAAAAAAAAAAAAAGAATTTTTAAATTGATTTTTTGGGAAAACTGAAATTTTTTTCCCCTTTTATAGCCTTTTAAAAATTGGCGAAATCCGCCTTAAAAAAAAAACGGAAAAAAAATTAAAAAAAAAAAGAAGGGATTCCCTTTCCAAACCCCGGTTTCAAAAACCAAATTTTAATTTCCCATTTTTTGGGAAAAGTTGAAGGGGAAAATACCAATGGAAAAGAAACGGAAACAAAAAATAAAATTTCCCCAAGTCGTCCGTCCCTTTTGGAATTTGGGGGGAACACGAAAAATTTTTCCAAAAAACAAAAATAAAAAAAGGGGTTTGAAAAAGGGTTAAGGGGAAAAAACACCAAAAGAGAAATGATTTTCGAATTGGTTTAAACCTTTAAATTTTGCCCCCCAAATTTAAAATAACGGGAAAAAACATTTTTAAAAAAAAAAAAATTAAATTGGGGGGGCCTTTTAAAACCCTTGATTTCGGGGCCTGTTTTGAAGACCAATAAGGGAAAAAAATGGAAGGTTTTCGGGGGACTTCCCTGTTTTGAACCTTTTTTTTGACCCCCTTTAAAAAATTCGCTTGGCTTTTAAAAAAAAACTTTTTTTTTTTAATTGGGCTTGGGTTTTCGAACGGTTGGTTTAATTTCTGACTTTTTTGGGGTTTTCTCTTGGGGTTTTTTTCCCGCTGAAGGGTCCCGTTTTGTTTTATTTCTTTTTCCAAATTTAAAACAAACTTTTTTTAAAAAAAAATTGTGTTTTTTTTTTTGTTGTTTTTTTCTTTTGGTCTTATTTGTTTTCCCCTTTTTAAAAGAACCGGGTTTTTATTTAAATTTTGTGTTTTGGAAAATTTAAAAAATTTTTTATTTTTTGGTTTTTTTTTGGTTTTTTTTTGTCTGAAAATTTAAATTTTTTGAAAAGTTTTAGCTTTTGGTTTTAAATTTTGGCATTTTGAAAATTTTTTCCTTTAAAGGGGCCCAAATTTTTCGCCACCTTTTTTTAAACCCAAAACCCCAGCCGGGGGGCCCAAGCCGCCAATTTTAAAACCAAAAGGAAAAAAGTCGAAAGCCAACAAAAAAAACAAAAATTTAAAAAGTGGGGAAAAAAAGTTTTAACTATAAACAAATATTAATTTAATAAACAAGGGAGCGCAAATAGGAATTTTTTAAGGGGGGCCGAGGTTGAAAGTTCACCATTCTTTTTTATCATGCTATTTTTTATTTTTTTCGATTTTCAGGGAAAAAAACACAGAAAAAAATAATTATTGAATAAATAATTAGCATTTATTAAAAAAATTAATCATTAAAACAAATATTTAATTAAATTTTTTCGTATTATATAATTTTGAATTTAAAACCCAAACGGAAAAATCAAATTTTTAGGGGGGGGCCGGGCCCCCCTTTTGTGCGCCAAAAGATGTAAGCAAAAAAAAGTTCAAAAAATTAATAATGCGCCCCCTGGAGTACGCGTTCTCCCTTTATGGAGACCACGAGCATTTCGTATTCTTTTTTTTTTTTTAAATCTTTTCAAATACAATCCGACCTATATTTAACGAAATCGCTAATTCCAGAAAAAAAGTTCGTTATATAGAAAATTGTTTAAAAGGGTTGGCCCTTTCCCAAAATACTTTTGGAACAGCGGTCGCGCCAAACTTTTTTACCCCCACGGAAACCCAAAAAATTATAATTTTAAACCCCGGGGCCATTAATAGATTTTTTAAATGTTTAATATATTTATAAAAAAAAAATTTTGATCTAAGAACACAATCGGGTGCATCTTTTGGGGCCCTAATTTAAAAGTAATAAGGGGAATTTTCCCATTTTTTTGGGGCCCGCAAAAAATTTTCCCCGCGGAAACCCCCCTAAATTTTTGACCCCCTTTCTTTATATTTTTCCCCATAAAACAAATTTTAAATTTATAAACCCTGCATATAAAAAAAATTATTATTCACGCCATTTTGAAAATTAGTATCTGTTTATTTTATGAAAAAAAAAAAAAAAAATAATGGGAAAAGGAAAAAAAAAGAAAAAAAAAGAATGTCGAGGAATGCACTGTTATTTTCAACGTTAAGAAAATAATTTTATATTAAAACTAATGAATTTTTTTAAAGGGCCTTTTTTAAATTTTAAAAATACAAATAATTTTTAACATTTCATTTTTGAATAACAAATTTTTTCATCGAAAAAATGTTTACAGTGAACTGGACAGAGGGGGTTAAAGGTTGCACTACTTGGATTCTATTACTCTTGGCGAGTTAAGCACCTTATAAAAACAATTCAAAATTTATGACCACCATACTATGCGTTAAAAGAAAGAATAGCTAGGAAATGTCCAGAAATACTCTAAAAGTAGAGAGAGAAAAAAAATTTAATCACTAGAGAAAAAGATCGTTATATAGAAAATATACTTCGCTTTTGGGAGGCTGTTTTACGAAGAAAATCGTGAAATGTTCTTGGTTCCAAGAAAAAAGCCAAAAGAAAAATTTTACAATATGGAGGTTCGACGGCCTTTTTTAATAGGAAAAATCTCGGCACAATCGAAAATGTTGAAAAAAAAGTTCCCAAAATCGATACCGGGTCAAAATTTCCCTTTTCCAAAAAAACCTAATTATAAAAATTTTCCTGGGAAAAATAGGAGGAGAAGCCCAACCCTTGACGTTCCGCGTAGGTATTGGTTGATTTGTGGATCTGGCATCTTTTATCTTTGTTAAACCCCTGAGGGTCTATTTCCCTTTGGCAGCGTGCCAAATGCGCCTCTCTCTGAAATGCTCCAAATAAACAAACCGTCGTGTTGACGAAATGCACCTGGGGGGCCCAGCCAGGGAACAAACCGGTTTTTTTTAAACTTTTTTTTTTGCAAAACCGTTCTCAACATGTAATTTTTTCGATGGATTCCTTCTTTTTTTAATAAAACAAATGGAATTAACTTTAAAGGGAAAAATTGTTTAAAACCTTTTACAACCAAATATTTACAATCTTTGTTTTAAAAACTTTTTTTTTTAACATTTTTTTTTTTGGGGATTAATTTGAATTTTAAATTTTGGGCCATGCAATTAAATTGATTATCGAAAAAATTAATGTGATTCATCCATATTTTTTCACTCATCCCCGGGAACAAACAAAAAAACGTTTTAAGGCATGGCCCAGGGCCCCACTTTCAAAAATGGGGGCGTCCGTTGATAATTTTTGGTTAAATCTCTTTCGTAATACGAACCGTGGCGTGGAGGGGAATGAATATTAACGTCGCACCTTCAGCTGCCGGGGGCTTTTTGGGGTCGGACCACGTAATTTTGAACCGGTCAAGTGACGTGGGCATCACCCCACGGCACCCCCCCTCTAAACCCCACCACACCAACGGGAGACTTTCAACCTCGCGTTTCCATCCCCCTACACGGGTTTTGGGACGGGCCCCAACCGTGACAAAACCAACAACCGATACCCTTTCCCTCGGCTCCCTGGTTCGTTACGTGACCTTAGGCTCTGGGGGGGGTTGCGATTTTTTCCAAAGGGGCAGTCTGACGCGAAACCCCGGGTTTTATCCCAAAAAAACGGGCTCATTTATCGACCCCTTGGGATGAAAGGGCCCGTCACCGCCCTTTTTTTTTTTTTAAAAATTTTCCAAAAAAAAATTTGATTGTATTCAACTGGAAAAAGTGATAAGACAGTGTTATTGTGCGATGACCGTTGTCCATGTCTAGGCGTAATACCGTAAACAATCATTCAATTCATTTAGTCGAAATGCGGCCATCGATCGAGCTGGCTCGTGCCTAGTTTTTTGAGATTGTAAGCCGTACAGATATATTTGTTTCAAATGACCGTTTGAACGAGTATTTGACAATGCATACTACCGTCTATTTTTAAAGATTTAGCAGTGGCCTACTTTTCCATAAAGGCCCAGACAGTGGCGTAACGGAGAATATTAGGGCTCCTCTGCAAAGTCAGGTTACAAGCCCCCAGTCGAATCTTACAAAGGATTACAACTTTATATCAGCCAGGCTTTATGCCCCGCATTGCGGGGGTGTACGTTACGCCACTGAGCCCTGGGCCTCCAAAATTCTTAAGATTTCTCTGGGCCCATTGGACTCAAAGAGGAATCTCCGTGTCCCTGAACACATTTGGAACACTGTGAAGGGAAAAGAATTATTTAATTTCACACCTAAATTTCTAAAAAATAAATATGATGACGAAAATTTAAAAAAAAAAAAAAGAGGATGATTTTCTCAAAACCAGGACACAGCTGTTATTCCTCCTCCTCCTCCTCTTCCTGAATTATGAAAACGTGGCAAGGTTTTTAAAAGTGCTCATCCCACCATTTAAACTCATCCTCACAGCTACTGTATGAATCCAGCTGTGAATTGGGGTCATTCAATGATTAAAGGAAGAAAGTGTTTTTGTCAGAACGGATTCGTAATAACTTGAACCGCGATTTCATTACGTCACGCCAGCACTTGTCATCGGGTTCGCCAGAAAAAGGCTGCGGTGACGCAATTTTCGCCCGCATCCGTTTATTGGACAGAGTGCTGTGACGTTTAGAGAACGTCCTATAGACTTCCAGGATATGCTACATCCTTTTTCAAACGGTCGCCGTGTCCCTTTCTTTTTACCCTTAAAAGAGTAGTTCATTTTTTTTGGAACTTAGTTTTGCCCTTATAGTTAAAAGTTAATATTTCAGTTGCATTCAGCTTTTCTAGGAATTTTCATGATGAATAGTTGCCACAATGTTCAGCGTAACCCAGTTATGTCTATGGGTGGCTGAAATATATCCTTGTTTATTTTCATTTACGTAGTTTTTTTCTTGTTTTGTTTTTGTTTTTGTTTTTGCAGAGGGGTGGAAAACAGGATATGTGTTAAATGAATTAAGACGAGCATTTTGACCAAGAACTGTCAATTCTATTCCTTTATAAATTTATTTGTATCTAAACATATAATATCTGCATTACACAGTGGCGTACACAGATTACTTTCTTGGGAGGGGTTACACAATAAAAAAACTAAAACTGAAACCAACGTGACGTAACCTATACGCTAAAAATTAAAAATGTGTTGGTTTATGCCAGTGTTTCCCAAACATTTGACATATGTGTACCCCTTCTATAACAGTACCCCCCGTCAATAAAAAAATGGATGTATTTTAATAAAAATCAAAACATAATTCTTTTTTGTGACATACACAAAAGAATAAGAAAAGATAAATAAAATTAGTCATAACAAAATATAAATAAAAGCTATATTATGAATAACATTGCATATGTGTTAGGTATATATATAAAAAGTATGTTTTATAAAAAATAATCAAAATCAAAGTGGGACATTATAAAGAGTACATAACAAACATTTCCTTTAAGAAAAATCACACGAAAGTTAAGAGCCTGGAGAAGCCACTAACTATTAACGAAGTAAATTGTCTATGTAACGAAGTGTGGCATATTCCCACCGTGTCACACCGGTCCATCCCACGCCTCACGAGTAGTAGCGTAACGGAGAATATTAGCCCCTCCCCCCCTTGCAAACTCAGGTTTTGAGCCCCAAGCCCAAATACGTACTTCGCGTCAGTCAAGCTTTGAGCCACCTACATTCTTTCCCTCCCCCCGCAATGTGGGGGGTGTACATTACGTCACTTCTCACAAGACTGTCTTGACTCATGAGAGCCTTGAAGCAGGCGCAGCTAAGCATGGTGTAGTGCATATCCCTACCAAACTCCGGTGCAACGCGTACCCCCACTAAACTCTTCCGTACCCCTGGGGGTACGCGTACCACACTTTCGGAAACGCTGGTCTATGGGAAAGGTTTGAACCCCCAACTTAATTTTGAACTATATGCCAAGTGGCAACTGTGTCCATCGTCCGCGTCTAAACCAGTGGCGTAAAGCACACCCCCGCATCGTGGCGAAGTAGGGCTTTGGGGGGCCTTACTGAAGCCAAGTACATTTCCTTAGTAAGATCTGGCTTGGGGTCCAAAAGCTGACTTTTCAGGAGGACTTTAATGTTATGCGTTACGCCGCTGGTCCAAGCCCAGGCCTACCACCATACACCATCATTTAGACGAAAGGTGGCAGACGGCTTGTGAGATTGTGCGTCACTCACGTTGATTTGTTACTAGTTACAAGTAATTGACAACGTATCAGAGACGTAGCTAACGCCGTATCAATGTTACGGAGCCCCAAATCCTTAGGAGTCCCAAAATGTGTAAGCAGAAGATCATTAAATGTTAAAAAAAAACTTTAAAAGTGCCCCCAAAGGAATTTAGATACATGACCTACTCAGGATTAGCTACGCCAGTGCAACGTATGCAAAAAATCAGGTCTATTTAAAAGGATCGTAGGTAGGGCCTACTTTTGCATAGTATAGCACAGGGCCTCAGAAAATCTTGAGTCTTCACTAAATATCTTTGCAAAATGGAACATTTTCTCGGGTACATTTTTGAACACAAATCTTTTAAACAGTGCGGGGACAGTAAAAATATGACGAAGAATATTTTTCCTGTTGATAATGATATCCCAAAATTCTGTGCATCACAATCTAGAAGAAATTCGGAAAAAAAACATTACACACGCTGTTGTTGATCGTGAGTTTCAATCTCCGTGAGTATTTGCAGCTGTCTCAATCATGGATTCGTGATCAGGTTTTTTTAAAAAAAGAATTGCACCTGCACAATCACAATAACGCAAGATCTACGAGCTTTGAAATTAATATATCACTTACTTGCTGTTATCACCCTTCTTTGAACATTTTAGGAAGAAACTTGCATGATCAGGAAGAACTTGGTTGTGTTTTTATGGACCGTTTTTTTTTTTCTTCCCCTGAAGTATTTATTTTTATGTTAATTCGTAATGGCAGCGCAGAGAGAGAGAATGTTTTAAATTAATATTGTGCACAATTCAATCTCTGTTCAAATATTAAAATTTAGGTTATTAGTTATAGACAATAGCGCACACAGGAATTTTTCACGGGAGTCGGGTCGAAAGTTCACCATTCTTGTATCATGCTCCTTTTGATTTTGTCAAAACACAGTAAAAAACTAATTTTTGAATAAATAATTAGCATTAATTAATAAAATGAATCATTAATAACAAATACTTAATTAAATTTTACGTGCTGTATACTTAGAATTATAATCAATCGGAAAAAAAAAAATCAAAGGCTTTGGGGGCGAACCCTCAGGACCTTTCCCCTTGTGTGCGCTACTGGTTATAGAATATGCTTGGGTATTAAAATAATTGTGTTTTGTTGAAAAGTTCTATTTTATTTGATTTAATTTAAAAACAATATGTTTTACGATATTTGTATTTCAGGCAGTGTTTATCGAAATGAAATTCTTGATAGAAGTAATTTTGCTTGAGTATTTGATTTGAAGTTTTCTCATACTTCATATCAACACATTCCCCAGTTTTTACATATTAATGAAAAATGAATTGTTGGATTGCACCAGTTCTTTTTATGCTCAGAATTTCTAAAAAGATAAAATAAATCGGAACAGGTAAATGCATGCTTTTAGAACACATTTCCTGTTATTCCTTCGTAGTTTTATATTCATGTATACATTTTTGTAATTTCCACAAAAAAACAGATTCAAAACGAACAGAAAATCTTCACGAAATCTCTCTCTTACCTTTATTTACTACTAACGAAACTTTTAGGCTATATTTTACTATTCAGTTAATTTCGGCATTTTGACAAAGCCATATGACGTGAAATCTAATTACGAATCGCAATGTTTTTGTGTTACGACCGAAAGAGGTTTTAATTTCCGCTCCGAAACCTAAATTATACATATTGAAATGAAACTGACCCTTTACTCACTTCCGTTTAATTGTACGCGCAAAACGGTTTTTATCATTTTGGAATTAGGTTACGCCTTTTTGTTTATCAAATAGGACGTGCGATAAGCGCAGAATGTGTATTGTAAATTCCGCTTGTCCTCTTTAAATATAGATAGCGCCGTGGAACTGTAAACAAACAAAAAATTATTTGTTTTGTCTCCGCGTCCCATTTTACTGAAGCGTAAATTATTTATTTAGAATGTGTGCATTAGGACGTATGATTATTGCAATGCGTGCTTTGACAATGTTTTATTTATAAAAAAAATTAATAAGATATTCTTGCCAGTAGCTTGAATTTATCGTGTGTCAAAAATGTTTTTGTGATAACAATTATTTTTTAAACGATAATTTTCTGAAATAAATTCCTAAGTTAAAAGTATTTATTGTATAATAATAGAATATTATAAATTACGTGGAATGAAATTGCATTTATTATATTTTCAGAATAGAAAAGTAACTTAAGAATGAACGCACGGAGGGAAAAGAAGAAATAATTATTATATATGCAACTCAATGGAAAATAAATGTTTGAACGAAATAATCGTCTGTAATTTTGGAATTATTTATTATTTTAAGAATCTTGAAAACGCTTGTGTTGATGTAAAGCTTGAAAAATTTTTAATTTATCGCAGCTTTTTTAGCTTTTAAATATTGAATTAGTTTGCTTATATAAATTTCACATTCAATTTTATTTTTAGGCTTTACATTTAAAAATTTTATTCCTTTTAGTGGCTATATGTGCAACGCATTGAGTTTCTTCGGTAATCCGTTATATAATATAACTTCAAATCCTTTTTTTCGCCATGTTTAAAACTGTTCGTTTGCTTAAGGCAAAGTAGTAGTTACTATAGTGATATCTCTTTGTGTTGCTAATCGAATCTCAACAATACAAAAGCTTTATTTCTATACTAGATTTCAAACACAAACAAAGACATCTTTCACTTTTTTTATCCGGGCATTTATTTATATATTTTTCTCCCTTTAACCGGTCAAGTATCTTTCCTATCGTTTCAGTCGAGTTCCATCTCAGAACGTAAACACACGACCAGAATAATTTTTTCGTTCTCAAACAATGAATCCTCTATAACTTTTTCTTTGGGGTAAAAGATAAAAAAAAGTCATACCTTTAAAAACAAAGCACGCATTTTGAAAATAAAAAAAGAAATGCTTTTTTTTATGTTGGGTATCACGCTATATGTCCTCGCTCGAGTAAGAAAAATTAGTTTGGACCCTTCCCCTTTTTTTATCCCCTGGGGAATCTTTTCGAATAGCGAAACATGTGAGCTGGGTTGTTCACCTGATTTCGAGATGTTTTCGAATGGCGATGTCCCTATCACCTTGACCCCATGAACTAGAAAACCGGTTTGGGGGGAGAGTAATAATTTTTTATATATATATACTTTACATTGTTGAGTTTTGCTTTTCTTTTTACTCTCTACTTATAATAAGTGTTAACTCAGGATCCGGAATAGATACATAATACACTAGGAACGTATAAATGAATAATGTAAAGTAATTATACGTTTCGTGTCGTGCGTGTACGCCTTTGAAGTTTTTCATCATCATCCCTATTCTGATCAAAGATAGTACCAAAGGGTTGAAATTTTTTCACAATTTTTATTTATTTCAAGGAGTGAGATGGGTACGGATTTTTTTTTTTTTTTTTTTTTCTTATGCGATTACTTACAGCTGTTTTAGGCGGTTACCAAAGAGGGGAGCGTAAAAACACGAATCTATTCCGAAATACAAAGTTTATTGTCCATTCCTGTTATGTAACTTTTTCCAAGAATTATGACATTGATGTATGGAAGGAACCACCTCTAGAAAAAATATCCGAAACCACCGTTGTTGATTTTTTTTTTCTTTTGCATGGAATATATTTCGTTTGTCATGAATCGTAAACATGCCTTCGCCTTAAAATAAAATATACCGCCGATGATATTCTTCGTACACCTAGTAAAACAAAATCAATCTTTTCTAATCTTGATTTGGACCAAAGTTTTCTGAGTATCGATCTAATATTTGTATATCGTTGTATTTTTAAGCTCGAAAAGTTTGTAGAAATCTAACTTATATTGACTAATCGAGATAATTAGTATGTTATGTAATCATCAGTTATGTGAAAATCAATAGGCTAAATTCATGTGACATCATAGTCACGTGATAACTATAATCACGTGTTTCTAGTCAATCCGTTCATAAATTTACGTGACGTCATAGTCACGTGATAAATGCAACCACGCGTTTCCTGCCAATCCATTTATAAATTTGTATGACGTCATAGTCACATGATAAATTTCTCATGTTCTTCCAGTCTATCAGTTCATACGCTTCGCTGTTGCCAACTTTTTCTTTTTGGAGATTCTTTAAAAAAAGACTGTTTGGAGAATCTTATTATTTGAAAATATTTACCAAATAACCAAATTTGAAATTTTATCTAAATTTTACAAGCAAAACAACAAATCTATTGTCAGTTCGAATTCAATGGAGAACACGTGATTCTATTTATCATGTGACCTTCATGAACTTAAACATTGACCAAACTTTTTGGAAATTAATTTTAATCAGCATCTCGTAAACGGAGTTTTTGTTTTTTTCCACACTTCTATCTTAATTATCTCTCTCTCTCTTTACACATTCGAATTCATTTTATGAAGATCGAATTTGATTTAGCAATATTTAGTATAGACTTTCTAAGACATATTTTTAGTTTTTTTTTTTTTTTTTTTCCTTTCTACATTTCACACATATCATTAAAACTTCTGAATGATTTCTCTTAAGTTCTCAATTTCATACCATCTCCCAAAATAAATTAATTCTTTTTCAAGAAGAAAAAAATATATATATTTGAGATCCATTCTTATCGTATAAGGCTTTATGTTGGACCGGAAATTCATTGACCATATTAAAAAGAACGAACAGATTGCTCTTAAAAATTGTCTTTATTGTGCTGGGCAATATATCACCAGGAAACGTGGCGCTCCTAAACCACTTAAGTGGTAGCAAGTATAGAACTAGGTCAAGTGAGCATTAAACTAAAACTAAACTAAATTATAACGCAAAAACATAGCAACCCTTCAACATGCGCCAAGTAGCCACTAGGAAAAGCAAAGAAGTGTTCGTTAATGACGCCAACTGCGCCGAACTTTCAGAATTTCACTAGTAGTTTCTTCCGAGTTTTCTTCAGCTGTTAGTAGTAGAGTGATAAAGAGACTGCTTGCGTGTGTACGGAAAAAGACACCTAGGTGTTGAAAGTTTTGATGAAAGGGGGGGAAAGTCACATGATATTTGCTTAGGTTTGCAAAATGGTCAACTTCGAGAAAAAAATTTTTAAGCATTCCTCAAAACCAGGTGTGGCTAACCATTGGTACGCATGCCACAAGTGGCACGGTGGAGTTATAACAGTGGCACGCGAAGACTTACTGAAATTTTTTTTTAATTTTTGAAAAGATTAACCATTTTTGATAAGAAATTAAAAGATTGAACCATTTTTCAAAATTAAAATTTTTGAAAAGATAAATAACCATTTTTTTTTTTTACAGTTTTATTGAAGTGGGTCGTCTCAGACTAAAATCGCAAAATTTGGATCAAAATATGTTAGTGAATAAATGTTTTCTGCTACGAACATTATAAAATAAATATCACTCAGTACTAGCTGATGTGCACCTATAATAACCTAATTTTGTTAGCATCTGCAAGAGCTAATCCTAATCTAGATAAATTGGTAAAAAAAAAAGTAGTAAAAAAAATTCAAAGCCACAATTATGTAAGTTCTGGGCGTTTAATAAATACTTTGAATTAAATGATTCAAGTTGCCCTTTTTTATTTCATAGCTTACCTAATTGATAGAATTTGTAAAGAGTTTATATCAACAATGAAACCTAAGTTTGTACTTTCGTCTTGTTTATAATATCATTTTTGAGTTTTGACTTCAAGTCTTGCATCAAAAAATTTGATATTTGCGTAAAAATCCCATAATAAACATACAAGTAATATTTTTTCACGTTTCCATATATGTTTGTTTGAAAAGTTGTAAGAGGCACGCATAATTATTTTTTTTTATCAAATAGTGGCACTCTTCCTAAAAAGGTTGACCACCCTTGTTCTAAATAGATGCGGTTTTCAGAAACTTATTTATATTTAAATAAATACAGATCGAGTTTCTAACGATTTTCAGGAGTTAGTTTCTTACAGGATATATATTAACTGTTGTTCTTAATATTCCTTTAACTTTTTTCACAAATGAAACTCACAGAATCAGCTTTACCTCAGTCTTTATTACTCAAAAACTTCTGCATCAAATGCAAATTGGACAATCATTACTCTAAAATCGGAAACAAAACTATGGAATTGTTAATTTTCAGAAATATTACTTTGTAAATCAGTTGCGGAAACAGTTATTAATTAGACGGTAATAGCAAACGCGATTTATTTTATCATATTTATATATGATAATTACCAAACAATTTACGAGAAACTGTAAAATTATTCTATTTCAAAGGTATTTTAACCTCCTGATACCAAAAATAATAGTACCTTGAGTGGCTTTTGGCTAAAAGCAAATTTTAGAAATCAATCTGTTGAAATCCTTTCGGTCTTTTAACCTCATAATAACAATGTTTGAGAAGAGGGAAAATTCTTTCACAATAAACTCAATATAGCTGGTCCAGAATCAGATATCAACTATCTGTTGATGCTGTATTCTAACTAAAAATGTGCATAATAACTTGCTTTTCTACTCAATGCTTGTCATTAACTTCTTAAATAATTTCCAAATTGAATAAATTACAATGAAAAGTACGAGTGAAATTTACATATTGTATCTTAACTCCATTTCTGTACTTAACGTCTCATCGCGTATCTATTTTTTTTAGTTGCTCTGTAATAACCTCATAACGTCAGAGGTCGAATGTAACGACTTTCATTCCAAAAAAAAATTATTAATTCTTCATTCACCTACCCCCATCCATCTTGACTTAATAATCCCATACTCATTTTAAATAATTCGTAGTAAGCTTTGGATGTGCAGGGTGGGGGATCCATTACGGATTCCCGCCCTCCTCTTGCCTTCCCCCCCTCCTCCCCCAAACATTCACGCTAATACACCCCTTTCTTGCATAATACTCTTAAGAAGAAGCTAAGATATATGGAAGAGAAAAGAAAAAAAATACATGAATAAAGAAATAGACAAACCGGTCGTGGAGTTGTTTGTATGGAAAGGGAAAAAAGAAAACAACTAAAAAAAGAACGCGCACACGAGAGAGCATAAAAAAAAGGGTTGGCAGCAACTAAATATCAAAAGCGAAGAGGTCATTGCACGATGCTAGAGTCCTTTTAAAGATTTGAATCGCTTGCTCTCTCTCTTCTAGCTGCTTTCGTACACACACACACATGTACGATGGTTTTTCTCCTTCTAAAAGAATAAGATATAAATGGCGTGTGGTCAAGCAACGCGAGATTTTGTGGAAGTTGTATTTTCTCTACCGCTTAAAAATAACAAAGACTTGCGAGTGTGTACGAGGAAATATGATTGCCTTTTCGTCGAGTTGTTTTTCTTGTAGATGCATGTGTGAATGGAATGTGAAAGCGGTGGCTATTTTTGTTTCGGCGGAGAGTTCATTCATTTGTTATGGATAGGATTTTTCTTTGTTGAGGAAGTGTGTCTCGCGTTTTAAAATGCCGTTTATGGTAGCGATGATGGATGTATAATTTGCTTAGCTTGGGAATTGATGAATTTAGTTACGTTTTGTAATTGCAATTTACACCTTTTCCTTAAATTTATGCTTATCTGAACTCTCGACTAATAAATAAATAGTGAGTAAAGAATGTTAATATGTTGGTAGGCTCAAAATGTTATTGCAACCTACACAACATGTACAATAATGAATTCATTAAATTATTACGAAATGTTTTATTTTTTAATTTATTGCTTAGTTTGACTTGTGTACTATAAATATTGAGTTTTGACACCTCGTATGTTTTCATGGTTATCTATAATAATTATACTTACCGTAAAATCCGGCGTATAACACGTACCTATACTTTCAAGCTGCAATTTTTAATTTTTAGATATATTTGCCGTAAAATGCGTAATCCCTTTTTTACGAAGAAATCTAATCTGAAATACACGTGCGTAATGCGCTTATGTTTTGAAGTCATTTTCGAGGTATTATTCCAACTTTTAGAAAAAATATAATGTACCTCTAGAACACAACCCTTTAAGTTCATAAGGAATGTCATTTCCTTTAAATAAACATTATTTCGATATATATAGAAGTCTAATTTTTTTCTATGTCCATCAGTTTTTCATTTTCAAAGCTCTCATATTTATACCCGGTGTATATAACGCGCACCCGTAAATCTCTATCTTACTTTTTGTGTTAAAAGTTCGCTTTATACTCCGGATTTTACGGTAAATACATTGAATGTTTGTGTTTTATTAACGCTTTTGAATGAAAATCATTTTGAAAAACTAAAAAACTAAACCGACTTTAAAATTAAGACGACGACAAAAAAGACAAGGAGAGGTTACGACCAAAACTGATTTATTCCCCAAAGACGAAATTATGACATTTTTTCTATATATATAGCTGAAATTAGTTACGATTTACAGAATGAATTTAACTAAATGAATTTGCAAGCAATATTTGAATGAATGATTAGTTTGATAACAATTGTTTTGTTACTTTTTTTTACAAGTTATTTAAATAAAAATTTTACTCGTATCCAAAAATTTCTATTACATTTGAATGTTCTGTGAGACTTTTATATAGCATAATTATATATATATATATATATAATTTTAAAAATACGATAACTTCCACGAATTAATCTTTAATTTAAAAATCACGTTTTAAATCTGTTTTCAGTTTTATTTAAGACTTGAGTAATGTAAAAACTGTAAATCATGGATGATAAGAGTTACTATAAATTCCCTTTTCAGATTATAAATTAGAAAAACTCCCTCTCCTATAAGCTATTTTATAATATAAAAAATTGTTCTAGTTTCAGTCGGAACTAAGTATAATTTTAATGTAAATTCGAAATTTTATAACAAGTAGAACAATGTGATTTTAAATAAAAAATCAATTTGTGGGGAATCTTAATCACTAACTGCTAAGATTTTAAATTTCTGGGAGGTGGGTTCACTTGATAGACTTGCATCAATAATATTACGAAGTTGCGTGGTGAACTTGTTATACTCGGCACAGTAATTGGCTTTCCTCACGGGATACTTGCTTTTGACCCATAAAACGACGGTGGGTGATTGTGCAATCGGACTTGGCAATGTGGGAAGCGAAAGACCAACTTAGGGGTACCTATATTTGCCCCTCCACCTCCTGTTTTTCTTCAAATGGAAGTCAACGTTCGCGGTAATGAACTTGAAAATATACCAACTCAGAATTTCAAATTCCTGTACGTGTGAATGTTAACCTTCGAAATTTTTTCGTGAAAATTCTTGAGCATCCTGTTTTCACACTCTTCCTCTCCTTTTTTGTGAAATTAAAAGTCGATGATCGTACTAATGAGCCAGAAGTTTACCAACTCTGGGTACCTGGAGCTCTGTTGATGATTGGCACTTTTTTTTTATTATTCGAAAGAAGTTTTCATCGTTTTGTTTTGCTTTATTTTTTATTTTTTAACGAAGCATTTTAAAAAGGACTCAGTGCTTGTGGAAATGTGTTTGGAAGGTAACCTACTGAGAATTCCGAGATCCTTGGAAAGTGCGAATGTTAACCTTTGAGATTTTGGTTTTTCTCGGAAAAATGCTCTTGCTCGTGCATCACTTCACTTCACTTTAAATATGATACAATGCTCGTAATAATGGATTCAACTAGCCTCGCCAATGTTGGTTTTTGATAATTTCAGCTTCTTGTTGTCGTTCGTGTCTTTTCCAGTTGCCTTTATATATATATATATATATTTAAATATATTATCATAATAAATCAATTTTGAACACAGAGATCTTGAAATTTACCAGAAAAAAATTTCAAACCGCTTAGTGTCAGTGTTTACTTTTGAAATTGTTCTCGAAAACTCTAATGCATATTTTGCATTGTAACTTTTTTTTTTTGCTAACTAATGCATATTTTGCATTTGAACTTTATTTATACCTTCTGTTATTTTGTCTATCGGAATAAGTCAGAATTTGATATAATAAAACGATAATTTATTTGTTGGAAACAAAAAAAAAACGCGATTGTTTACCTGTAGAACGTTTTACAAAACTTCTCGTGAATTTTGATTTTCCTTCATTTCGTTTTTTTTATATTCGAAAATATTTTCGAATAATGCTGATGTTTGATGTTACATGCTGAAAGTTTTTACCATCTTAGAATTTGTAAGTTCTCTAATTATTATTAATCTATGGAATAAGTTGTTGAAGTTCTAATGTGCATTAACATTTTTCAGTTTTCTTGCGGCTGTTTCGTGAAGATAGTCAGTAATTACTATAGCTCGTCTGACTTTTGCAAGCACTCTTGAATCAATTAGTGTTAATTATGTAAGAATTAAAAAAAAAATTTATTATTGTTAATTTTTAAAACAAAAAAATAAATTTAATATAAAAAAGTACGTGATTAAAAGACTAAATACCAATTTTCAATTATTTTTTTTATGGCATAAATAGGTCAATCAAAGTTTTTTAAAAAGGCTTCAGTACATATGGTTGTGTTAAAGCCGAAATAGTGGGTTCAAAACTGTAAGAAATTAAATCATACATCTGAAGCTTAAGTCGTACAGTCTTTTTTATTATAATTTTAAATTGCTATAAGTTTTCGTATAACGATGCTTAAAACTTACACAACCATGATATGTGAACATTAGTAAATGCTCTTTTAGTAGCTTTTACAAATGTTATCATTTTTATCTCTCTAGAAAAACGAACATACATCCGTTTCTGGCATTAATGATGACTTCACTTCTCGTAATTACGGTCATAAAATCTAAACCTACTTGAGACTGTTAAATGATATCATGCTTACGAAATAAGAAAACATGACATAAAACTAGCCCCACATATGTGAATCGAGTTTCTAATTCACTTAGTATTACTGCTGTGTCTTTCTTATATATACTATGATTGACTCATCCATTTTTTTTAATATTAAAAACTATTCAAACATAATGCAATATTTATTTCAGAGTTTGCTTATTCCAACTTTTGTTCTTTGGGAAAAAATTATATTATTAGCTCTGTACAGTATTGGATATCAGCCACACTGTCGTAGCTAGTCCTAAGTGGACACTGTATCAAATTTTCAAGAACACTCTTTTTTGAGGTCCTTTAACATGCTACATTGGTGTGGTGTGGTAATTAGGAGAGGGGGATGCCAGCTCAAGTGTCGTTCACGTCACTTGACCAAGGTTCAAAATTACGTGGTCCGTCGCCAAAAGCTCTCGTGTAGTTGAACATTGCGACGTTAATATTCACTCAACTCACTCAACATGTTATGATTTGCTTGTGTATATATGTTGGGCCCCCTGACGCTTGGGGGCCCCGTATCATTGATTTGGTGGTAGCTACTTCCCTAATATCAGCTGTTGAGTCAGTTTAGTGATTATACTATTCAATAAAAATTGTCTTTAGTGTACCTATCATTTTTTTTTATTATTATTATTTAAGTTATACAATGACAACAAATGATGTTGCAAAAAGTAAAATAAAATAAAAACAAATCTATGAATTTTAATTGCACATGAACATGAGTATTCAGCTGGTATTGAAGCCTTACTCGTTTCGGCTGATAGCCAAAGGGTGCAACGGCTGTTTAGGACAGTCAGGTAAAAATTACGAAAAAGTGGTAACAGTTTTAAAATAATGTTTCATGCAAATGTTTGAAAGATTCTTAATTAGAGAAACGTTTGCAGCAAATTGCTTTTATAAAATTTTTGAATTAAACTTTAGTGTTGGTTTTATCATTATTGTTATTTCATTATAATAAATTTAAATAGCGAACGATTTTTATTTCTGTTTAATGAAAGTATTTTCTTGAATCAAGTTATATTTGCTTTAAGATAATTTTTTTTCTACAGTAATAAATTATTTATTCTGTTAAAAAAATATTTAATTAAAATCTTTTTGTAAATAAAAAAATTAAGAGATTCTAAATTTTAAATAATTTTATGGAACTTTTGAATATTAATTTTAGGGTACATAACATCGAATTTGTATTTATCCAAATGGTTTATTCCTAATACTCTTTTTTTCGGAGCTACTTTAAAAACATTAAAAACAAAATAGCCACTGTTATCTGAATGGTATATTAAAATACTCTAAATATTAATATTTTAAAGAATGCTATTGAAATCCAAACAGTATTTTACTAAAAAAATAAGTAAAATACAATCAATGAAATTTAAATAGCTGTGCAAACTTAAACGAAACCATCTCTATAATTTTTCTAAGTTTTTTTCTTTTCTTTACGTAATGTGTGTGTGGCAACAGTAATAATTCAAACCGATGTCAAAATTAATTAGGATCTATGACTAAAGGACGGTAGTATTTCAACAAGTTGCACCTCGAAATAGTATGATTGCATTAAAAACACAGTTATCTTGTTTACATTTGTGTGTGAAACGCAGTTATTCATTGAAAGTGATTTAAAGCAACATTTACCAAAAATATTCATATTGCGTGTTAAATTGATGTCGGTAAATTTTTGCAGGAATAATTTATGCTCTTTATTGCATGAAATATTATGTAAGCCACTTAAGTCTTAAAAATTTATGAATTTATCATATTTTTCTCTGTTTAAAGAATTCCAAAAAAGTGAAAGCGAAGAAGCAGTGTTAATCACCTATTGGCCATATTATTAGATATATAAAAGCCAAACATTATTATAGAAGCATTTTTTATAAAAGGAGAATGTGTTTTGAAAATATGTCATTCTTTTTTCATTTTTTTTTTTTTTTTTCTTTTCAATTCCTACTATTAGTACACAATCTCCCTATATATGTCTTGATTTGTTCAATCGTTAATAAAATACATTTTAACATCTCCATTGAGCTGAAATTTTATATGCACGATTATTTTGGGTGACGTATGATGATTTAATTATAATAATTAAAATTAATTGACTAAAGCTAATTATTTAAAGAATTAAGATACATTCACGTTGGCTTCATTTTTAGTCAAAACTTTAAAAGATTTTTCTTTCTCACGTATCACGATGAGCTGAAATTTTATACACATTACAATACGATACTTTAATGATAATTAATAAAAATTAATTGCCACTTAATTGTAATTATTTGATAAAAAGTTACTTAAATAAAAATTTTCTTTGTTGACTTAATTTAGGAAATGACTTTAAAAAAAAAATTTTTTTTTATTACTTGTTTAACCAATAAATTGCTTTTATCATTTTAATAATATTCTTAAGACCATTTTATATGTATATTCTAACTCAACACACTAACTGTCAAAAAAAAATATTGATTTATATACTTTTTCAAAATCATAGTTCCGAATGTAGTCACTTAAACACTCCCTTTCAAAATTTTAAATTTTTATTTAATTAAACACACACACACAGCTTCAAATTATTTTCCTTGTTTTCGAAACATTTTCCTGCTGATGAAAACTTCCAACCCCGTGTTATCTGCAAACATCTACTAAAAAAACCACAACCAGTCCAGAAACTTCCTATGCCCGAATGTTTCTCACAGCGACCATACACCTTTTCCCGCCGATTCGCACCAAAGAGGAATGGCCGGTGTAGAACAAACTCTAACCAAGCGAGGATCCTCTGGAGCAACAACCTGAAGGAGAGGATGGGGAAACAGCATCTCTAGTGAGAAAGTTTGGAGCACGCCATTTCTCCGGCTCATTATTTCTTTCGGCTTTGTTCTGAAATACGAGTGGCCCTGTGATGTCACGTTATGCTGCTTAGATAACTTCCATTGAGGATTTGTGGTTTTGTCATTGACTTGATATTGCTTAAGTGTTTCGTGAAAACAATGCTCCTTATCCATTGGGTTCTTAAGTGATAGGATGTTTAATAGGAGAGGGTCGCTCATGAAAGCAAAGTGGTGTTTTTAGAAAAAAGGTTGTTGCTCTGTCTCGTGTGGAGTGGGTCTTTGAAGCAAATGCGATGCTGTTGAAAAAAGTTATTGTCTTTTAGGGAAGAAGATTTCTTAATACTTAACTACAGTATTTTTTTAAAAAAATATTTCTAGGGTCGGATTTCTGAAAAAAAAAAAAAAAAACCAAGAGGCCAGGGATGGCGAACCAATGGCACGCCGCCGATCAAAACGGTTTGCGTTTTAGTTCAAAATAACTAAGTTCACTATGAAGTATTACGAACAAACGTGAATAATCGTAATAATCATAAAATTCAACATAAAATTCAATTCCGGGCACATTTACCTGTTTGAAGCAGCTGGATCGTGCTGTTTTGATCGTATGTGCCTGCGAGTTGTGTCAAACTCAAACCCTAACTTGGGCCAAACAGACAAGGTTTAACTTTAGGTGGGCCACAAAAAAATCAATATTTATAGAAATATTTTATTTCGAATAATACTGTATAATAAATATATATAAAAGAACAAGAAAAGTTTGATGTTTACGTCCTGACACTTCACATCTCTTCTTGACTACTACGTTTCCCATTTCGGGAGAATATTTTCAATTTTATTATATATTATTGTGTGCCGATATATTGGAGGGGCCGCGAGTATGACACACCTGCTTTATAGGATCCTAACTTAAAGCCTTCAGCAAAAAATTTATATATTATAGTACACGCAAAAAACTGAAGAAAATATACCAAGATTGAAAAACTTAAGCCTAAACTAAAAAGAATGACTTATATCAATTTTACTTATAACAAAAAGATACGACTAAGAAGAGCGCACGTAGATTCAATAACTTACTAAAAATTTCTTCTTATGTATGATATTTCCTTCAGTAAAATTTTAATTTCTTCTGAGCGCATTACGTGTGCCCCACCTATCTAATAAAATGACAAGAATTATAGTTCGTTATGTGACGTTAATATCCATATAAATCTTTCTGTATTGTACAAAATGATCTTTACCTTAACACATAAACAAGAAACTTATGTTCTTTTTTAACCATTCTTCCCCAAAACCCTCCTCCAGCGCAGCATCCGAAAATGGCACTGGGGTTCTTCACATGCCGTTGCTCCAAACGACTTCACGGAGTGTTTTAAAATTATTGCTGTAGGGTTGGAAGGGGGGGGGCATTTGGGTGGTTGATTGGCAGAGCGCACCGAACTATGATGGATGAAGACGTCCACAAATGAGACTCGGGCCCCCGCCCCGCGCCTGAATCTCAACTAGGGCTTGACCGTTGAATTATGGATGAGATATCTGCTTGAGAACACAGTAACGACTTGGAGCTTCTTTTAAACACTCTTGGGGTCCCTGTCTTCTGTTGGATTTGTTTTCGATGTGCTTCAAGAAAGATGAAAATGGTTTCATTCTTACTTTCTTTGGGAAGTTTACGGCAGGAAATTGGTGGGTTTTTGTTTTGTGAAAGTAAGGTTGATATTACGGTTCGTTTGTGTTTATCTTAAAATGGTTTTGTGTTTCGTGAAATTCCAGTTAAAAAAAGGTATTACGATGGAAAGCATTTATATTGCAAGGTTTTAGATACCTATGTTTTTATCTTCGTAATTATGTGTTTGGAAAAATGTGGTATGTTTAATCCGGATGTTTTGTTAAATATTTCTCTGTGGCTTTGGTATTTTCTATTTAAGCTGGTTTATTTTAACAAATTTTTCCATGTCTTGGTCGCGCTCAATTGGATTATGACCATTCAAATTCTTGTATCTGTTATAACTGGGCTATAGAAATCAATTGAGCTTTGGAAAATTGAATAATGCTGTGTTTAAACTTTTTATTTTAATTTTAAATGCATTATTTTTCGTGTTATTTATTTATGTATTGCTAAATATTCATACACTACATAACCGGCATTAAAGTTAATTTTATGTGACAATTGCTTTAATATGAACTATATAAAATCGATATTTCTTTTTAAAGTCGCAAGCGCACCCTTTTCTTCTTAGTTATTTTTAAATATATTCCTACTTTTCTCACACAGCACTAAACTTGCTGGACTAAAGTCATGTGAAGTCATTTAATCACATTATAACTGCAATCATGTGTTTCTAGCCAGTTAGTTCATGTTCTTCGCTGTAGCCAAACTTTGCTTTTTGCAGAAATTTTCTTTTAAAAATTACATGTTTGTCAATAATACTAAGTGATGTAGGTAAAGAAAATTGCACTTGATTTAAAGTTACATGCATAGTAATTTGTATTTAATTTTGAAAAAAGTTATGAAGAATCTTAATATTTCAACATCAGATTTTAAATTTTATCTACATTTTACGAGTTGAACAAATCAAAGTTTAAAGTCAATTTTGAATTTTGAGCACGTGATTGCATGTACCATGTGATCGTCATGAATTGTGAGCCCATTAGAGTTTGGGTTTATTATTTTTGAAGTAGACCTCCACCTCGACAATTTTTTTCCGCTTGCTTTCGTATCAATGTAAGACATGCACTGCTTTACGCCGTGCTGTGTGTTCAACTAATGTGTGATATACGAGTTCCTTTTGTTCTTGCTAAAACAATCCGCGAACATCTGGCATAATTAAAGTTGAAATGTTTTTTACGAGAGCAAGACCGATGACTAATTTATCATTCCTTTTTTTATTTTTCCTCATTCAGATTTTATGCGGAAGCGGAAGTTGTCAAGTAATCAGAAAGAGAAGATGACGCCAGAACCCAGAATGAAAACAAGGCGACGTTTCTCGACATGAATCACCTTTTATTTCCATTTTTTTGCACACCAAAAATCTTTCATCAGGTAATTACCATTTAGCCATTTTGTTTTGGATTTCCTAACTTTGAATGAAAAGAATTGCATTCGTTTTGACATTGAACATTTTTGAATGTCACTGGTAAAAAGCAAACGATAGTGATAGTTGTTTTTACCAGATAGAAAAGCTGTATTTGTTTGTTTTTTTTGTTTTGTTTTGTCTTTTGTTGTTGTTTTTTTTTAAATTCTAGTTTCCGAAAAGAACACAATTACTGTCTCACTTTATATTTAAAATATTTTTTCAAATAAGACAAACATTAAAAAATGACTGCAAATGAGTGACTTGGAAAAATTTTAATCAAGATAACTTATTAACAAAAACTTTTTTTTCCCCTTTCTTTCTTTTTTTTTTTTATTTTATTTATTTTCTTTTTTTTTTAAGTGTGAAATTTTGATTTTATGATTCTAACTTGAATTGAAGATAGTTTATGCCTTACAAATATCACAACATTTATTGCTATAACTGTTGACACACTTTAAACATAAAAAAAATTTAATTAAATTTTTTCTTTTATATAAGTTTTATGTGTGTGACTGATACAGTCCATTTTAATATCTTTCTGTAAACCGGCACATAATTCAAATTGCCATTAGACTTAAACAATTGTTGCTTTACCAGTAAAAAATTTCAAATTTTATTATTAGGTTATAAGCTATTTAGACATTCAGATTCTTCAAAAAGTTTTTTTAAAATTTAAACAAAAAAATTCTTAAATTATGCGTGTGTTTTTAAGTTGCGTGCATTTTGTTGACCTACAAGTTTTATTATTGTTGACAAATATGTCCTTTTTAAGAGAATTTTTTTTCAAAAAGCAAAAGTTGGCATTATCAAGTGACTATGACGTCATATGAATATAGCCCATAAACTACTACGATATATAAGCTGCTGGTACATACCCAAAGGGCTCAATTCATGTGACGTCATTAGTCACATGATAATGAAAACCAAGTGTTTCTAGCCATTCAGTTTAAAATCTCATGTGACATCATTAGTCATACGATAAAAGCAATCATATGTTTTCAGCTAATCAGTTCACTTCGTTGTTGCCTACTTTCGATCTTTTCAGAAACTTTATCTTAAAAAGTACAATAATGTCAACATCAATAATGCACATGGGTAGACAAAATGCACTTTATTTAAAAGTACATGCTTAGAATAAGATTTTTTTAAATTTTAAAATATTTCGAAGAAATATTTTTTATAACGTTTGCACATCTTTACCCCCAATTACAAAATTTGAAATTTTATCCAAGATTTACCAATAGAGCAACTAGTACTAGTTTGATGTCTGTTTCGAATTCAGTGGAGAACACGTGTTTGTCTTTATCATGTGATCATCATGAATTGAACCCATTTATGCATACATTCGAAAACGCTGTTATATTTAAATTCTATCTCCAAAATTCTGCAATAAATTATGGCATTGACCTTAATAGAAGAAAAAGATATGATAAAAAATAAACTATTCTATATAAAAAAATAAAAAAAAAAGATCACTTAAACCTAGATAGATTTTTTAATAATTGTTATGAACTTAAAGTTCCCATAGACGGTTAATTTAAAGTCGCTTAGCAATTTCGAAGTAAGATATTACCTGCAAATAATACTAGTTCTTTAAAATGACATGGTACACAAACTTGCAACATTGTGCTTTTATATTCCCACCCTTTATTTCTTGTACCCGCTTATTTTCTTCGCATTTCGCTTCCGAAGAGGATACTTTGTGTCTTACTATTGCCAAGGTCGTTATAGAAAAAGAAGGTTGGATACGATCAATCATTATTTTTTTAGGAATCTGGAAAAAGAGCGGGAGGGAAAAAATCTTCCAAGTCGGGAATTTCGAGCTACACTCCAGTGATTTACTCTTTTTCCCGTGAGGGAAAAAAAGATGCAATAAATCATATCTCTCTTTCTGTTACTAGTTTACTTTGTACGTAGAGTAATTAACCTTGAACGAAAAAGAATCAAGTTGTGAATTCTTTTTAGAATTAGGAATAAACTTTGTTCGTTTGGGGAATTTGAAAATCTAGGAAAATCTTGTTAAAAGCTATATTGAATGTAAAATATCGCATTCTATGTTTGGGGTGAGCTAGTGGCGCACACAGGAATTTTTCAAGGGGGGGAGGTCCAGGGTGTAAAATCCACCATTCTCTCACGTATCACGCTCCAATACAACGCCCAACATATTCTTTTGATTTTGTCGATTTTCGGAACAAAAAACTGTGAAAAACAAATTTTTAAATAAATGATTAGCATTAATTAATTATTAATAACAAATAGTTAAATTTTACTTATTATATACATAGGATTATAATCAATTGAAAAAAACAAGGGTTTTAGGGGAGTGGGTGGTCTGGACCCTGCGTACGGTTTTAATCAATGTGCGGTTTAAATATGACTCTTCTTTTGTTAAAGTATGTTTTTTTTTTTAAAGTTTCCAAATCTTTGTTTAAAGAAATTGATCTTAAAAATTTCGATGTGTGTCTCAGTTTTCAATGAAATTTTCAGTTTGAGAAAAGTCACGCCTTATTTCCTGAATTGTAATTCATTATTGTAAAGATCATTTATTATTTTTTTATTATTATTATCTATCTATTTATTTACTGTAAATTCAATGTGTAATGAAATGAAGAAAAAATAAATCATTTTAAGATGCATTCTATTTTCCCTGTCTCTAGCTCAAATATTTTTTGGTACTTTTCCATTTCGCCGGCGCAGGCGATAAAGTCGCCAAAAATGATACAACCACGCCAAACGGAATATTCCCGCTGGTAACCTTTTTTCACCACTTTTCAAAAGAATTCGCAGTCTTTTCTTTTTTGTTACGTCTTTTTTCATGATGCATCAAAAAAGAATGAAAAAGCATTGAAAACTAATATTTATTTATACTTTTATGTGTTTTAGTGTTGTCGCCAATAACGCTAACTTGGCGAGTTTACCCCCGTGAAACGGAAAAGTACCTATTTTTCTTACTTCAATCAGTACTTTTTAAATTTTTAAGATAAAAAGTCAGCTAAAGAGTAAGAAACCAAAAAGAAGACCCAGACAGACAACCCTTTCACTAGTGAAGCGTTAAATCTTCGAAAACGCTGAATTTCGTTCTTTTTTTAGAACTGTTCGCTTTAAACCTCGGGTAAACTCCCAGGGGTGTGTTGTTTTCACAGATGGCGCACCGCAAGGGATTTTATGACATGTTAAATTTAGAATTTCTCTTTTACTTCCCAAGTCACTCTTGTTTAGCTATTCGTCTAATCTTTCATTCCTTGAAGCAATATTTGCATTGCACTTAAAATATGATTCGTAATTTTTTTGTTTTGTTTATGTTCGGTGTTCTGCTATATATTTTATTTGCATTAAATTTAAATCGTTCTTAGATATTTAGTTCTACTGTTTAATCTGTTTCTAATAATCATTATTATTTTCTTTTAATTAAAATTTAAAGCATTAGGAATCATGGGGGGGCGCGGGCAATTTTGGCAAAAATATGTATGTTAATAAAATTTTCCACGTCATTTAAAATAAAATATTTTAATAATGATTATTGATGTATATCCACAAAAAAATTAATTTCTTTTATCCCTGTTAATAATTTACACATTCTTCGTAAATCACTTGTTTATAATGAAAGCAAGCAAATGTCTATGTGGATAGGATAAATTATGATCAATTTTCTGTTTCTTATCATACATTTAAATATTAATTATCTCCTTGTAAATATTACAAATCTAACAGAGTTATTCTTATATAAATGTTCAAATTGAAGAAATCTCTCTGGAGCTTTAAACAGAAAACACTGTATTTACTCGATTCTAAGAATCTCGAGGGTAAAATAATGCATTTAATAACATAAAATATCACAAATTACAAAGGAATGTTATACAAGACAAATACATTTAAACATTTAGAGGAACAAATTAAAGTAAATTTTAGTTTAAATATATAGTCCAGGATTGGACGGCAACGTGGATGATCCTGTCTCAATGGGATCCGAGGCCTCACTGCCGGGTAAAAGCAGTGGGTTGCGAATTTTTGCAACTGTAATAAGTTTGTCCATACCGTGGGGACATCTACATTCCAGTCTGGGAAATATAGCGTTCGTAACAACGGTACAAATTAGCCGTGTCTTACGAGGAACACCTGTAGTTGAATCTTTCAGTTAGTTGTTTAAAAAACTCAAAAGTAAAAATAATAAATGTATATGTAAATTTATATACGTATGTTGTATATTTGCTTAATAAAATGCTGATGATTCTTTTCTTTTATTCCAGAAAAAACGTAGAATAATCTACCAGATGGACGTTACGCAAAATGAGAGAATTCAAGGGAAAGATGGGAAAACACCCATATATATTTATTTATATTTACTTATGGTTTTTTATATCACTCTTGCTGGTTTTAAACAATCCTGCTACTGCAGTATTTTTCATGTACCTGGTTCGTTTGTGAAGCTATTTGTTGGTGATCAAAGGAGATAATATATATGTTGTGTGGTTATAATTTATTGATAAGGGTTTCTGTGTAAGCTTCAATCCCTCCTTGCAATTTTTCAAAGAGAATTTTTCATATAGCTGCTGTTTTTCTCCTTCTGAAATTTGTTAATATTTTACATGCTGTGAAATAGAATTTTAATAATTTCCTTTGTATAGTGTATAAAAAAAATATATGTTTTGTGATTTCTGGAAATTTGGTGATTCTTTACGAAATTCTTGTTGACTTATTGAAAAATTGTTTTTGAAGATTTTTGCTGATCAATGCATGGTTGTTAAAATAAAAATGCACTGATTTAGATCAGTTTTATTTTATTTTTTACGACATATGGATTGATATGGTTTGTGTTATATTTGAAGATAATGTAAATGTATATTTGTGATTAATATTTTTAAACTAATTGTATTGCTTTGTTGATTTTTCTGATAAATTATGTAATTTTATAATATAATTTGTACTCTGAAAAGTGAACTGGCAATTGCTAACTGAAATTACCGGAATAAATTGGAACTGTGTATTATTTCCTTTGATAAAGATATAATATCCTAAGTTCTTTTACTTTTATATTAATTGAAAATTTGTAAATTACACATTTTAAAAATATTCCTAATTTTAAAAAATTCAATTTTTTTTTAAATTATTTAAAAATTATAAATTTTTTTTTTTGAAAAATAATTTTAAATCTTTCAAAAACTATTGTTTCTTCCATTTACTATTCTTACATTCATACATTCGTTAACGATTAAATTTTGAATTCCAAACTATTTTGTCAAACAGAAAGAACAAATAAGCGTTGCCAATTCACTTTTCTAAATTGCGGACTCGGATAAAAAAAATATGATTTATCTGATTCCGATATATGAGTACTGGCTGTATAAAATGTAAAAGATGATGAAATAATAACAACAACAACGGGGCATGTGCAAAAAAAAACCTTCACTGAGTGGATCAAAGCTACGGGACAGCAGTGCAATGAACAAGGGTTGGTACGCTCACAAATGGGTCTCTTTCTAATTTTCCTTAACATCTAACAACTGTAACACGGGATGGTGGTCTATGAAGGGCTTTGATTGTAGAATTTTCTCAAAAAAAATCTTAATTCGTTAATAATAATAAATTGAATAAGATAATAATAATAATCGAATAAAAATAATCGGTAGATTTTAATTCGAAAAAACTTAAAGCAAAGAATCTAACTGAAACAGTTCTGCATAAGAAACTTATTTCAGCCATTTTATTATAATAAATATTTTGAATTATTATGAATGACTATTTATTTTTATTTTTAAATTTTGTTAAAAAAACAACTGAAAAAAAATAAGGAGTTAAATCAATTTTTTTTAAAAAAAAATATTGTTAAAAAGTAAAGATTGTTCTAAATGTCGTTCTCAAGATTGCCATGTTGAAGATTGTAACAATTTCGAATTTAAATAATAATTTTTTAAAATAATTAAGTATTTTAATTTTAATCATAGTGAAGTTTTAATTAAAAAATAATAATAAATGTGTTACCCCCAGTTTCATTTTTAAAAGTTTATTCGTAAAAAATTCATGAAGTTTATTTGGAATTTTTTATTCCGAACAAAATCGTCTGCGATTTTTAAGTATTTTATTAATCAAATAACATGGAGATTTTTAATCAAATAGTTTATGGACTATTTAATTTTAATAATTACTGCTGCATTATTACTTTAAGTATCTGAATTATAGAAAGAGTTTTAAAAACAAAAATAAAGAAACGAGACATTGTTTTATGGAGAAAAAATGAAAACTTTAAAAAAGTTTTATGAAAATATTCAACGAGATATTCTACGACTAGGCCTGGATTCTAATTTTTATGTGGTGTGCGGTATCTGAGAGGCACCTAGGTTTTTCATCCAAAATTATTTGATAATTTCGGATGCTATTAAAATGCTGGCAGTAAACTGAATAAAATGGAATGTTTTAATATTCGAGAGCGAGAGATCTATTAAAAAAAAAAAAAAACAGCATCTAAACGTGGAGAAAATCATTGCATTGTTTTGTGTGCGTTAAAATTTGGGTTCCTCTCTTATTTTATTATTCTTTTTATTATTTATTTATTATCTCATCTGTATTTTTATTTTCATTATTATTTATATAAAGATCATATTTAAACAGTAGATTATTTTGTGTTATATCATAGGTTGTATTAACTTATTATTCATTTTTTTATGTTTGATGGAAATAATTATTTACACACATTTTCTTATCTTTTTTTTTTTTTTTTTGCTTCTGATTTTGAAGTGTTTTTAATTAGAATTTATGTTTATATTTTCTTTGTTGTGTCGTGAATGTATTTCATATATGTTAATTCTTTTTTTTTTATTGTAATTATTTGTAAATCGATTTATGTGAAAAAAATCTGAACGAAATATATTTTAAAAATATTAATAAATAAAATATATAATATCTTATTTAGTACAATAAACATACCAAATACATAATTATTATTTTTATTTTCATACTTTCTAAAATATTTTGCTGTCATCAACTTTAAATATGTGTCTATTATTATACATAATGCTTTTTATATCCTTTTTATTTATTTTTTACGTGGATTTAATATCAAACCAAGCTTAGATTCTGAAATAGAAAGCTGAGAAAATAAATTCAAGATTTCTACTTGGCGATTTTTTCCCGGTTGCTTATTTGGCTATAAAAGGATTTCGTTGGCACTGTTATCATGCATTACAGTATATGTAAAACCATTGTTATTTGGGAACTTCGTTTTTTTTTATATTTACGAAAAATTTAAGATTTGGCACACATAAAAAGCCTTAGAGGAAAAGGGGCCTGCATTTCTTTTTATTAAAAAAATAATTATCAAAATTAAGTATTACACGTTAAATGAAATTCTTTTGGATTACACATTATGCTTTATAAGTTCAGATTTATGTCGGTGCAGATATAACCGGTGATTTTTTTAATTAAGTAGATTATTGCATTGTTTTTAAAAAGTACATTATTTTGTGTTTATATCTTTGTTTAGTGTGATACGAAATATGTTCTGTAAATATCGATAGTTTTATTTCTGTAATAGTGCTTGACGTTTGCATTGCAAAAAAAATTTATATTTTTATCTTTTTTTTGTAAATAAACTTATTTATGATTGAAAAACATGTGTCTGTTATTTGTTTTATTGTGTTTGAATTATAGGTGTAAAATATTAGTGCACACATATATATCAGGAGTTAATACAAAATTGCATAAAGTATAAAGTTTATAATTACTTTTAAATATTACTCTACTATATTAATTAGTATGAAAATAAGACTAAAGTGTAGAATAG